>KN805278.1:0-63735 GCA_000818905.1 Trebouxia gelatinosa | reverse complement strand
GCAAGCTCCCTAACTAACCAAGCCTCCATCATTCATCATTATACATTGCATCTTGCACTGCAGTTCATAACTATCGTCCAGCAGAACTACAGCCCGAGTACTAATTGAGCAGACTACTAACATAGGTAAGCAACATCACAGTGCAAAACGTGCACTGGCTGGCTGTGCAGATCAAGAACCATGGCTACATCCCGTCACCCCTGCCAGATGCTCACTGCTTTGCACCTGCACCAGAGAACCCGCTCTCCTACTTGCTTCCAGCAGACGCCATTCCTGAGCCTATCAGACCCTTCTTCATCAACGATAGGCAGGATGAGCCACCGTCCACAGCTTCTGAGCGGCTCACCAGCTTGTCACAACCGTCAGAGTCAGCCATGTCCAATTTTGTGCAGGCTTTCAGTCCCCGAGCTGCTCCTTTGCCATCGGCACAGGTACATTCATGTGACAATGTACTCTGCTGTATGCATGAGCCTTCAGCAGATGTGTGCATATGCTGTATCAATGTAATGTATTCAGAACGTTTACAGGAGGCAATGGATCCCTTGTTGCACGGCACACCACAGCCACCATGTCAAAGACACATTTGCAGTCTAGAAAGCCATCTCCTTGCCAATCTTGCTGCTGACAATGCCAGCCTGTTTGTGTCACAGCTTCATACCTCTCTTATGCAGGGAGCATTGCATCAGCTGCATCATATACTTCAACACATTTAGCCTCACATCAAGTTACATAGCGTTCTGGCGGATTTGCAGGCACCACGCGAGTCAGATGCACCCCAAGACACAGCTGCAGCGCCGGATGCACCGTCTTTCAAGGCATCAGCTGCTCAGAAAACTGCAGCAGCCAAAGACGGCATTGGCAACCTGTTCACTAGCATCAGAGCAACCTACAACTCAGTGGCAGAGACTCTGAGTGAAATTGATCTGACCCCACTGGGCAAGCAAGCAGCCTTTGTCAGGTGCCATTCTGCCAGACAGCTGAGCTGTGCAATGTCTTTTGGTGGTCCAGACTTGATCAGCGTGCAGGTGCAATGTGTTCCTGGTTTTCTCAGCAGTGAAGGCACACCATGTGGTTGTTCTGATATCTGCAGGGCATTCTGCCATGATAGCTATAGTGAGTAGGCAGCATGGTCAAACACAACTGGTAGCCAGCTAAAATATGACAGCCTTTACTGCGACACGTTGCAGCTGACTTGCTTGCAGCTAACAATGCTACACAGGTGCAACACGCAGCGCTGCTGAGGCAGCCCATGGCATAGACTTGTGAATTGGTTGCAGGGACACACTGGGTGTAGGCTTCAAAGGCCTAGGCAAGTCAGCTGGTGACTTGTCACAGCAACTCGCACAGAGTGTCAGCGTTGCCTCACCTGGCACGTCATCCACAGCACAAGAGCGCAGCGAAGAGGTATACAGCGGTGCCGTAGATGGCCTGTCAGGCGCAGACTTGAATGCTGTGGTGGAGGAGTTTGAGCACGAGGCTGATGTCCTGAAGAAGGCTTTTCAGCGTGCTCTGCACCGAGCATTGGGCTCTGTGGCCTTGCTAGGTAACAATCCATGTATGCACATGTTGCTTCATGTTTGGACCGCCGCAGCAAGCTGAACTCACAAATCGACTGCACTGAAATTGCCAGCTTGATTCAGCCAGTATCACTGGTTCACTGTACTTGCCTGCGCTTGTCAATCTGTTGGTCACCCAGGACTGCTGCAGTTGGCTTGTTGTTACAAGCAATCACCCCTGGCATGCATCACATTTGAAACCAGACTCATATATTGCAGGTGGCACAGCACCACTCCAGTATGACACTCCTGCTCACAATGGACACCATATCAAGGCCTCACACTCAAGCACTGCAACACCTCAGCGAAGAGTTGTCCAGCCCTTGCTTGGTGGTGTGCCTGTGTTCCCTTCTATGCAATATCCTCAGGACCAGCCACTCACCACTCTGGAGTTGCCTTTGGCACGAGAGGACGACACCTTCACAGCNACTGTTGCCGAGGAGGCTATACGGCAATGTGGCCAATACACTGGTTGATGTCAGTGCAACGTTGCATTGCCGATTGACAGCACACAGAGCGATGTTGCTGTTGCTGCATGCAATGCTACCTGTTGACTCATGAGTCTGTCTCACACGTGAGTGCTGCATGTAATTCTGACAGCATAAAGTCAGCTCTTTATAGATGGTGCTGTTCCTAGTCATGTCTTCTCACCGATCTTGTGTTGGTCATGTCTTACGTGCCATGACATGTACCTGAAACTAGCAAGCACCTTGCAGCTTTTGTCCTGATTTTCCTATCAGAAGCATGCCAAACACCAGGAATCAACATGCGTCAACCTGTCACAGCTGCATGAGGTCAGCACCTGTTCTGATATCTGCAGGGCATTCTGCCATGATAGCTATAGTGAGTAGGCAGCATGGTCAAACACAACTGGTAGCCAGCTAAAATATGACAGCCTTTACTGCGACACGTTGCAGCTGACTTGCTTGCAGCTAACAATGCTACACAGGTGCAACACGCAGCGCTGCTGAGGCAGCCCATGGCATAGACTTGTGAATTGGTTGCAGGGACACACTGGGTGTAGGCTTCAAAGGCCTAGGCAAGTCAGCTGGTGACTTGTCACAGCAACTCGCACAGAGTGTCAGCGTTGCCTCACCTGGCACGTCATCCACAGCACAAGAGNAACACATTTAGCCTCACATCAAGTTACATAGCGTTCTGGCGGATTTGCAGGCACCACGCGAGTCAGATGCACCCCAAGACACAGCTGCAGCGCCGGATGCACCGTCTTTCAAGGCATCAGCTGCTCAGAAAACTGCAGCAGCCAAAGACGGCATTGGCAACCTGTTCACTAGCATCAGAGCAACCTACAACTCAGTGGCAGAGACTCTGAGTGAAATTGATCTGACCCCACTGGGCAAGCAAGCAGCCTTTGTCAGGTGCCATTCTGCCAGACAGCTGAGCTGTGCAATGTCTTTTGGTGGTCCAGACTTGATCAGCGTGCAGGTGCAATGTGTTCCTGGTTTTCTCAGCAGTGAAGGCACACCATGTGGTNTGAATGAGTCATACCTCAGCTGAATCAAATAGGCTGCAGTACACAGGAGACATCAGCGTGATGAGTGTTCATGCACACAGTGCCCACTACAGAACAGATGCCGCTGCTGCAAGTAAGCACTCTGTGATACTCATACACCTTTGTTCATGCAAAACGCCAAAATTCTAAACCAACATTGGCATTGTGTGTAGCGTTGAAGGCTGAACATTACACCAAGGGCACATATGCAACTGCGATGCACACAGTGCTGCATCTTGTGCTAACATAACAAACAGCAAGTTGGGCAGTACAATGTAAGTAGGCGATAGTCTGTGCTGCTTCTCAAGCACTTGTGATGCAAGTGTACTGACAGGCATCAAGAGCAAGGGGTTGACAACAAGCATTTCAGCCCAAGCAGTGAGATCTGCAGTGACAGTCAACTGCAAGAGATGCAGCAAACATACTTACATAACAACCCAGCAATAGACACTAAGTCTGATCGGAGCCCATCCAAAGGTCTAAACTGCAGCAGCTTGTTGGGAAAGACCACTTTCCAGCTGGGGACAGGGATGTCTCTGTAGATGCGCATCATGATCTGGTTCCGCTGCTGGTACTTGGGAGTGCTTTCGTCCTTGTTGGGCCCCACAATCCGCTGCCTGAGTTTGATTAGGGGACTGGCTGAAGGTGGTATCTGCCGATATAGCACCAGCAAGTCCTGCCATCAGTGAATGACATCATGGCCAAGTAATGGGCTGCAGCTGAGTTTGCCAGGATACAGAGCAGCCCATGATAGCAATGTTGATGGGCAGCTCGTCGGATCATGTACAAATTTGTCTGTTGTGATGCAATGCACTGCACAATCAACACTGGTGTCAAAGACTTTGCTGCCTCACAACAACTGCATCTGGAGCAGCCAACCTGGGAGCAGTACAGGTCTTACAAGGTCGTTTTTTGCATGCATGCAACGTACATGGCAATGCACATGATAGAGGATGTGCTGTGCACTCATTGGACAAAGAGCTTGAAGCATGTTTGTGTGTGCGTGCATACCAGCTAAGTCACCGCAAGCCACAGGGCAACAATGTACAACACCGTAGCAAGATGGCAGCTTGTCTTGACCTTGCATACCACACGACAGAGGCATCTCTGAGAGGCTGTAGCCAGCCGCAAATATGCTTTGTAGCAGAGCATGCTTTCACTGCTCAAATGACATGCCAACATGTAGTGAAGCATGTTGGGTCTGCACAGGTTTAACCTTGCTGTCTGCAGTGATTGTGTAAGCTTAAGTGAATGCAATAGAGTCTGGTGATTTGCAAGGTAGCAAAGTACACAGGGTAGTTTGAAGGCGATCTGGCTGCGAGTGTCAATGTGCGGCCCTCTCAACCAGCAAGATGAGCAGAAGACACAACAGCAATACAAGCATCACACACAGCTTCAAGCTTATCTGTTGCAGCTGACTGCAACATCTGCGCCTATGACCATGTGCATTGTCCCAAAGTGGTGCAGGCGTTCCACTGTACCAACAATATCTAAGTATTGTGCGCGAGCGAGTACTGTGAGGGCCCTTACATTATGCGTCTGCTTGCGACACTGGGCAGCAGCGGGTGTGCCAGTCAATACCTGAAATGTTGGCTCAATGAGCTCCACTTTCTTCCACAGGCTGCCGAAGCCGCCTCGCTTCAGGCCTGCCAAACCGCCTAGTGCATCTCTGATGGACACCCTCTCCACATGTACTGGCTCTAGCCTACAATGCAGCACTCTGTACTGTTCCAGACTCTACTGACAGTATAGCATTGTCATGACCCTGGGGGTGGGTGCTGTAGTCTTCCAGTGAATGCTTTGCTAGAATGAGCCTTCAGCAGCAGATCAGATCATTGCTGAAGTGCTTCATTTGCTGAACAGATACAGGTCCTAGCTGTTGCATCATAAACAGATGCAAAGTCATACTTACTGCTGTTGCTTACTGAGATGGCATGTCAGCCAGGAACACTTGGCAGCAGCAGAGATTACGCACAAATTGCATAGCTGCGCAGATTGGTTCACACACAATATGTACCAAGCAGCAACCCTTCATTCACCTGTCAGGCTCATCAGGCTGCCACACTTCATTGAAGCGATCCAAGGGCAGTACGTCTGACTCAGGTACAAGTCCCCAGTTGTTCAAGGTCATGAACAGACCCCCTCCAGCGATGGTGAGCTGTGGCGCGTTGGACTGGATCCTGTCAGCTGCCTTTTTGAGCCCTAGCCGGGCCTGGTGGAAAGGCGAGGGCTTTGCAGGAGAATCATCATTTTGGGTTCTGTCTGCCGCCTGCTTCTGCTTTGGGATGGCCTCCACAATTCTGTGATACTGCTTGTTGATTTTTGCCCAGGTGGATGAGACGCCTGTCAGCAAGCAACAGCTGAGGCACGCTTGATGAATGCACATGCACATGCACATGCAGAGCGGGCGCACAAGTTCATGCCCAGCAGTACAAGCGTGATGTGTGAGCATTGCATGTGCACTGATACTTGCTGCATTGCTCGAGATCTGCATCACCTGCAGCAGAGCAGTTTGACTGATGGTACACATTCACAGACTCACCAACAGCTAGGCGGCCCACAGTGGCCTTGACGACCAGCAGCTGCAGGAAGTCCACTTTGGCACTAATCATACGCCCCCGCCGTCTTGCTTGCCCATACCTACAATGCACACACTCTGTTGAGCTGTATAGACTCTTGCAACTGCTGGTGCGTGCTGCACAGCTTAGGTATAAGGTGTGCGACTCAAATGTGCTTGATGTCAGTGACCCCAGCTTTCACTTGTGTGACTGTTGTCAAACGCACCGTATTGGGATGGAATGCTAAGGCACAACCAACCTGCCAACTGGTCCAGGGTGGGCACAGGGTGGACACTCAAAGCATATCATTGCTAGGTAGTAAAAGTGGCAGCACAGCAATGAGGCCTCACACAACATGAAGTCATGAATCGGGCCATGTGTGTTTGAATGCGAGCAATTGCAAAACAATCATGCATGCATTTCATCAGCATGCATGCACGCTCTGCCATGCACAATCATTGCAGCACACATATACGTATTCTTTGGCAGGATGGGCCCTCAATGGATGTGCAAAAAGCCTGTCAAATGCAAAGTCTATTCTGTGTGCAGCGGTTGCACCTACTTTGCAACTGGATAATGCACATAGAAATTCCAGAGGGAAAATCAACCAGCACTGGAAGCAAAGTCTACACAAGGACAAGCGTTCATTTCATAGATCTGCAACCGGTCACATTGCATTCAAACTGTGCACTTAGTGTGACCATGTGATTGGCGTGCCACTGTGGGTACTGTGTGTAGCTTGCTGCCAGCTTGTGCAGATTGTGTAGCTGGGCCTCAATGTGGACACCAACTCATTAGTATCAGGGCGCAAGCGATTCCAATTTGGGTTAAGCTGGGCGCACCCTCTTTTGTAGACTACTAGAGCCTTAGCTTCATCAGGCAAGCCACTGCTGGCTAAGCCTGGCTCTACAAGCTGTTTGTCCATGCTCTTGGTGTCAGCTTTGATGTACAGCTGGGCCAGGTAGTCTGAGTTCAGGCTCTTGGACATGGCTGCATCTCTGCCAGTGAACTCTGCATAATGTGCCTGCCACAGGCATGCGTTGCAATTTGCAGGCTTTGGTTGCTGTTGGTGCATTATGTCTGTGACTCAATGCTAGTGCATGCAGAGGGCATAGCTACATCGCTAAATATGAATAGAGCATCTTGTTGATGTAAAGTCATAGGTGCTCTACGCTACCAGTTTCTGCAGGTGATGACACGCAGCGGCAGCATCTGTCAAATGCTACAAATTGAACAGCAGCTGATCTTTGATGATACAGGAAGCTAAAATCAGCATGCCTACAGCTGTGTGACACAACCGGGGGAGGTGACTCAACATGCAGCAGCGTCACAAATGCCTTGCTGGTGGCATGACCAGCAGCTTGGTCACAAACAGCATGTTACCTTCTGCAGCAGCTTGACCAGCAGCTCCACAAACCGCTTGTCTGCAGTTTGAGGATCAGCTTTGCTACGCTGCTCTACTTGTGCCTGGCGCCGTAGGTCTAGATCCATGCGGCTGACATCGGTGATGTCTACTGAAGAGGTGGGCACTATGATGGCATCCTCTGAAGGTTCAGCTTGCTCTGTGAGCAGCATTCTACCTGAGGTGGCTGTCTCAGTCATCAAAGCCTTGCCGCCTCCTGCACTTGGATCCTGTGTACAGCCATGCAGATTTTGTTATCTTGTGCCACACACAATCATGGACAGCGGAGGGCTCTGCTTGATGCCTTGAGCATGCAGAGTGGACATACACAAATGCTGTACCATGTGCAGAGCTGTGGAGAGTGCAAGCAGCAATATCATGTGTGTACAGAGGATTCCTGTAATTCTGCCTGCTGGAGTCACTCTTAACAAATAGCTTGACAAAACTTTCCACTTTGATTCACTGCCAGTTGTGCTCATAGCCCAGGATTGTAAGGAGACATCAAGACTGGCGAGGTTTGGTGTCAAGCCTTTGTTACAGAGCTCTGCATGTGTGCAGTGTTCAGTTGCAAGACAGCATGCACGAGCCTGTGCAGCACAGATTAAAGTGCTCCAGATGGCATGTATCATACGCTACAGCATCGGTAGCTCATGCAGCGCTGAAGACTGACATGTAGCTCTGAATTTCAGGTCTGAGCTGTCCCTTTTGGGCATGCAGCTCCGCATAGCAGTGAATCAATGGATGAGGTGAAGTGTGGGATCGACACCTGATCCTGGCTAGTGCGATGATCTTTGACAACACGTTCCCGGATGGCAGCTTGGGCTTCTTCTGCCAGCTCACCTGCTTTGGACTGCCCCTCCTGCACAATATCTTTGATGGCCACCCTGGATGCAGAGCCTGCAGCACAGCTTGCAGTTGTGACTTGAGCACATCTGCTACACTGCCAGCCCACATTTGCAAGCCGTCATGTGAGTATCTGTGCATGTTTGCTGTATAAAGTGTTGCTGAAGCAGTGTACTTGCAACAAATTGTGAGGTTGTCCAAATTTGTTGCAGGGATTGCAAGACATGTCCTGATTGAGAGCAAACCAAAGTATGGCACCAGGGTGGCACACCTGCGTCATCCTGCTCAGCAATGCGCTGCATCTTGCTGCTTGCAACCGACACAGCCTGCTTCACACGCTCCTTCTGACTTTCCTCATTGCCATTTTCACCATTGACTTGCCTTCCATTACCATTCTGCCCTGTCCTATTCTGGCTCTTGCTGCCCTGCTTACTGATGCTGTTTGTTGCACTGTTGTTGCTGCCACTGTTACTGCCTGCACCATTGCTTCCAGATGTTTCCATGTCAGCTTGGCTACTGGTGCTGGCATGCTTATGACTGTCCCGTCGACTTTGGTTCTGAGTTTCTGTGTCCTGCTCACTGTTGCTGTTTCTGCCAGCTGACCTTGAGCCTACAGCTGGTGCAGCTTCATCTTCTTCGCCATCTGGGGTATAGACTTTGGCAGGCTGCTCCCGTGTCCCAGAATGGTCAGCCTCACCTGAGGGTTGCAACCCAGGTACAGCATCTGCAAAGCAGCAAGAATGCAATCAGGCTGTCTGTCACTGCTCCATGATGTTGGAAGCCTTAGACAGATTGACTTGTCCTCATTCCAGCCATGGCTAGCATGTCGGGCAGATAGGCACCGCAATAGCATGCAATGCGACAACACATGCTTTGTAGTGGCATATGCTTGCAGCATCAAGGCTATTAGCAGAGCAGTGATCACCAGCATGTGCGCACTCTGATGCTTCTTAGCATTATGCAAGGTGATGTGACCTGCATGGCAATGCAGCACTGAATCACCATGAGGTGGTCAGCAACATCACAAACGTTGCGGCGTTACCATGCAACGTACCAGCAGCGTGACCAGCAACCAGCAAAGCATTGTTGGCCAGGCTTGGACGCATGCATCCATCAAAGCGTTCATGATGCATGCATACCCTGCACTTTGGCTTTAGCAGATCTGACTGTCACACCGGTGACAGTGACAGGAGGTATATACTCCAAGGCTGCATTAGCTTCAGCAAATGCTGACAGCAGCTCCTCTCCAGTGTGCTGCAGCTCTGCCCTGCACGTGATGTACAAAGTTGCGGAAATGCACAGCATGCAGCATGAGCAGGTAAGAACATACACAAGTTGCATAGGGGATGGAGGCAGGGCGTGGNTGTGTGAAGCAGCCTCAAGCCCACACATGCAGCGTCACATCACACGAGCCCTGGGACACACAGAACTTTTGCCAATTGGTATATTTGACGGACAAGGTGTCTGCTAAAGCTGCATAGCAGTTCAAGCGTGCTGAGGTGCTCGATCTACACATAGAACCAGCTGAGCGAGTCAAAACGTCAGCATGGAGCATCGTGTATGGTACCATGCAGGAAGCCAGATCGCACGGCGTAGACGGCACTAGCACTGTAAACTGCACATCCACGACAGCTGGGCTGACTTGCTGTTCTTTGACATAGCGTGCTGTTACACCAGTAAGCAAGGGCAACATCACGCGCCGACTGCAGAGCAACGAGGCAATCCTTGGAGGCGCAGCACTCGTCACTGGCCATGGAGCGCGCCAAACACAAGGGAGGCAAGCATACGCCTTGGGGATTAGGGTTATCTCGTGCGTGGATGGAAATTCAAAATATCAAGTTGGAGCTGCAGTACTTTGAGTCAGTCATGGGTGCAATCTGTATGTAGGGTAACGAGGAGGCTTATCCTCAGGCCGAACAAGCGGTCCTTGCGTCTTAAAGCCAGCCTTCTAAGTTCACCAGTTCACCTTGCGCCTACCTCTTCCACCTTTGCGCCTCTCTTTTCTCTTAGCACAAACCAGTCGCAATGGCCTGTGCTATGCTCACCGCCCCAGTGGCTGCGGCCAAGGTTGCCACCCCAGCCAAGCAGACCAGCTTCAATGGTCTGGCACGCATGCCTTTCAGCAAGGTTCAGAGCAAGTCCTTCGCTCAGAGGACTGTCTCAAACGGTGTGAAGACCCGTCAGATGCTCGTGTGGGAGCCAACCAACAACAAGTACGCTTGCCGCTTGAGCTGAGCTAGCCGATCTTGCACGAATGTCTGCGCCCTTCATATCTCCAAGCACTTCGCAAGACTGACAGCTTTGCACAGTGTGGTGGTGGTAAGTACGATCTAGCTGCTTGTGCTGAGCTTGCTGTCCTCCCGCAGGATGTTCGAGACTCTGTCCTTCCTGCCACCTTTGGACGACGATGCGATCGCCAAGCAGGTGGAGTACATTATCAGGAGCGGCTGGACTCCTTGTTTGGAGTTCTCAGAGGCTGAGTTCGCCTACGTCAGCTCCACCCACACCAACCACATCCACGGCACCAACTACTGTAACTACTTCGACAACAGGTAAGAATGTTTGTGCGCACCTCGCAGTGCACGTCGGTTTGCGCTGCGCCTTTCACAACGCTGATTGTTATTCGGTGTTTATGTGTCATTGTTTCTTTGCAGGTACTGGACTATGTACAAGCTGCCCATGTTCGGCTGCCAGGACGCAGGCCAAGTCCTGCAGGAGATTGCCAACGCCACCAGGTCATTCCCAACCGCCTACGTCAGGATTATCTCCTTTGACCCAGTCCGCCAGGTGCAGATGTCCTCGTTGTTGGTCCACAGACCTGACAACGCCACTGAGCACTCCACACTTGAGGGCCGCTCCAAGTAAACTGGAACCCATGTTCAGCCTAGCATTAGGTTGTCAGTTGTCAGCGGTTTGCTGTTGGCTGCTCAGCACTGTGTGAATGGCTACTGGCCTATTATCTGCTGCAGCTTGCTTGCCGTGCTAAAAACAGCAATTTTCTGGAGAAGACAACCTGAAATTCTTTTTCAGCATTGATGTCATATTGCTTGCCATGTGGTTGTAAGCAGACATCTTGAATATATAGAGGTTGCCAAGATGCATCTCTGCACTTGGTAAAATTTTGCCCTTTTAACCAGTACTGCAATTCTGTCTTTCTCTGGCACTGTGCGCTATACACTTGCATGTCCGTTCATGACTCTGTTCATGACTGAAGCACATGCCAACTTCGGATTGATACACNACATGTTACACGGGTTGGGAACGGACACCGCGAGCGCTCAGTTGTGGAGCACTGAAGTTTGCGTGCATTGCTTTCCTCANTTTCCAGCATTGGCACCTGTGACCCCTGCAACTTTGGTTGGGATTTGGCATTGTAGCACACTGCATCCAAAAAAGGTGTGTCAGGCTGCTATGTTGGTGTGTGTATAGTGCTGCGTGCTCATTTCTGCATCTGCTTTCTTGCTGACCTCATCAGCAGCAACATAACTAGCTGTGAAGGTGTGCTGAGGGATGTGGTATTGCAGCACACTGCAAAGAGGAAAGAACTGTCAGTTTGTCTGCTGCTGTGCTGGTTTGTGCTTGAAGATGTGCTGTGTGCTCAAGTCTGCATCAGCTTTGTTGCTGACCTCATCAGCAGCAACAGATCTGGCTGTGACTGGAGGTGTGTCGAGCGATGCTGCATTGCAGTTATTGCAGCACACTGCAACCAGAAAAGACGCGACAATCTGTCTGCTGCTGTGTGTGTATTGTGCCTGGGGACATACTGTGTCCTGCAGGTTGCATTTGCGTTCTTATTGACCTTGTCAGCAGCAACGCAAGTGTCTGTATCTACAGGTATGCTGAGCGATGTGGTATTGCAGCACACTGCAACCAGACAGGGATTGTCCTTTTGTTTGCTGCTGTGCTGCGCTGTGCCTGGGGGACGTGCACTGTGCTACACTTCTGATGTCTTGCTGACCTGGTCACAGCAAATATGGCTGTAACATGTGTGCTGACCTGAGTGGTCAGACTGTCACTGGCCCTGCACCATATGCCTTACATGTCACTGTCTGTACATCGTCATAATAGGTCTTGCAAGCTTGCGAGCCTGTATATATCAAGGCCTCCTAGAATTTACTGTTTCCNCTTTGTGTTGCAATTGCTTGCGTGATGATGTCCAAAGCAACCTCAAGTCTGCTGAGCATGGGCGCTGAACATCTAGGTACTTGCCACTGCGGCTTGCAACATCATTGTGGCAGAGGTAAAACAACTTCTGGTTGTTGTTTCACACTCAACTACTACAATGTATGTAGTTTATATATACAGTACATATGCACTCTGTCAGGGAGTCTATATATAGCGGGCATCAGTTGCACAGGCCAGGGGCTACAGCATATATATGTGCACTGCAGGGCGCTGTACGATGCAGATTCCCATGCAGTGGTCTCCAGACAGAGCTTAGAAATGCTGTGCCTGACCTGGAATGTGAATGAGCAGCGGCCTGACCCAAGCAGCTCTCTATTCCAGTGGGTTGCAGACCTAGGTGCCAAAGCTTCCATTGTGACTGTGGCGCTGCAAGAGATTGAGATGGGAGGTGGCAGTGTTGCCATTGCTGCTGCAAAGGATGTCCTCAACAAGTCGGCTCAGGTATGCAGATATCACAGCACTTGATGTCACTTGTTAGTTCATGCTGCTTGCAGCCATGACCGCATGTGCTTGTGCAAGGCTCACAAGTGAACGTGTCGGTGTTGATCACGTCGCAGCAACAGCGGTTCTGCCTGCCCGGCGCTGCATTTGTGGTGCAGCCCATCGCCTCAGGCACTGCCTGCATAGCAGCGCAAATGTTCACCACACCTACACACATCTCCGAGCACTCCTTTTGAAGTCCTGCACATGTGACCGGATTCTAGCGTTAGACTTTCACTTACTGAAGCTGTTATAGAAAACCTTGCTTTCTTCACTCAAGACTTGTCTGCCTGTCTGATGCAAAGGTCAGCTCATGAAAAGCACATAATATCTACANTGATACCCACAGCTATGTGCTGTGTTGCGCACATGACGCAATTAGGTTGAGAGCAAGGCAGTATGACTGGTGACAGACTGACCTGCTGAGCTGCAGCAGCAGCAGCTTTGACAGCGTCCAGTCGGTGAGCCGCCTCACTTGCAGTGGAGCTTGCCTCCAGCATCAGCATCGCCANTCGCTTGTAAGTGCACAGTGTGTCAGTATGCTTCACTCCAAATTTAACCAATTTTGCACATCAATGCATTGCACATGGATATTGTTGAAATGTGTTCAATAACTATGGTGGTCCTACTTGCAATGGTTTCGGATATGTTTACGTGTTTTTGGCAGGCAGCGTGACATCCTTGAATTTGCCTCAGGCGTTTGCTTAAGCGAGATCTGCATCAGGTGCATGCCCAAGATAGTATTTGCCACAGGCGTTTGGCGTTGCTGATACCAATTGGTGTTCCTGCAATTGCAGTGTAGATGGGTCATTCTTTAGATTTTTGTCGCTCCAACGTGGCAAATATGTACGTCTGTCTGCAACATAAGTGCCATTTCAAAACTTAACTCCCACGGGGCAGCGTCCTGATCGCTACGCTGCACCCCGTTTTTATCCCGCATGATTGCAATATGAGCCATGCAGAACGTCCACCGCAGCCTGCTATGCCCAAATATGCGTTGGTGACTTGGACTTGTGCGACAGCGCCAGACCTGCTGAGTATCCGCAAGCGAGTTTGGGCGGATCTGATAGATCTACACTGAGCGCAAGAAGCTGTATCGGCTGGTACTGACTTCCCTAAGTCTTGTTGCAAGCTCGCAACATGCGCGACCGAGCCTGGACCCTAATCCTTTGGGACATAGGTGAGGCGTATGACATGTGCTCAGTCTGCATCTGCTGGCGGACTCTTCACTCTGTCGCTGTGCAGAGAACGTTCCAATTCCAGATCAGCTCCGGACACCTGCTGGGATCAAGAACCTAAGGGATTTGCTGAAGGATAAGTTCGGCAAGGCAAGGCAGCATCAGCTGCACTGTATGAAGCTTGCTTGTCACTGGCCAGACTATCGCAGCCCATATGCGGAGCTGCTAGGGTTGCTCACAACTCTTGGCGATGTGGAAGCTCTTGGATACCAGTGGCAAGGGCAGAAGGATAAGACACATAATGCTGACAGATTACTGAAGCAAGTGAGTATGCTGTGGTTTCTTGGAATGTCCTTTGTTGCTCCAGCAAGTCAGCAAATGTTTACTATAACTCATATGATAGTTTTGCTGTTCAAGCAACTGAGCGGAGCTTGGCTTGATTGTCAAGACAATCACGGCATCTACTTTGCGGATAGCTGACCCTAGTCAAAGCTAAACGGCCGCATTATCTGTAGTCCTCCTTGCATACTAGCATACATTGACAAGTATCAGTTGATGCATTTCCTGTGGTCATGCTCACTTTGTGTAGGTGTTGTAATGTAGTCACGTCACATGCATGTGCTGTGCAGGCTGCAGACCGCTTCATGCATATGCTTGAAGACCACAACGGTCCTGATCACTGTGTAGTCTTCATCACATCCGATCAGGATTTTGGTGAGAAGATTCTCGAGCTACAGCGCCGAAATTTTAAGGTGGTCGTCCTATATCATGAGCCGCATGCAAGTCAGCGTCCAGCCAACATCATCAATGCTGCTGACGAGGCGCATGACTGGCTGCCATTCTTGCGGCGGGAAATGAGCAGACAGGATCTTAGCATCAGCGCGTACGATGCAACTGTGTGTCAGGCCAGCCAGCCAGCAGCTATTGCTTCTGCAAGTGTTTCTNCATATACGTTGTGCATTGAATATGTGAAAGACTAAAAACGCGCTCACAAGCACTGCTGTCAAAGACGAGCTATGCGGTGGCCTCTGATTCAAGTGCAGTGCTAAGTGTCACGACATGAAGTCGTAGCTAATCGTAGGATCATCTTGGGAGCGGCGTGCGGATACGCACCACGTTGTACGCCAGCTCACGGATGCCTTCACACGCGTCCCCCTCTGCACTTGTGCAGCAGCTATTGCCATTGACCGAGAGTACCGTGCATCTGCATAAGCACATTGGTGATTGCTGTCGCAATGGCTCAAGCTCCTGACGCTCGGTCACAGACCTTTGTTGACGCCTTTTGGCCCCTACAGAAATTGCTTGACAACAATGCGATCAGTCCTTGCGCGTACAAAGCTATTTGCGCTATCCTCGAGCAGGAACTGGACAATGGGCAAATGCAGTCTGAGCAACAAGTGATCAGCGTCATTCAAACCCGAGCACAGGCTCAGGTGCCTCCTGCCGGAATTTCGAACGCACCTTCCGCCTCTCAAGGTCAGGGCACTAACGCATCTGGCAATCAGACCCAGTCTCGTGGCCTTGGAGACGATGACCAGTCTCGAGGGTAAGCTGCAGTCACCTAGTCCCTTTGTACAATTCTGTGCATGTGCTTGTACGACTTCAGCTTTGCAGTTTCAAGCGAGGAGCTGCCTGTCTCCACAGGCTTTTTGGAGGCCACCATCATCATCACGGAGGTCAGCAGCAAGGGTATGGACCGCCAGGATACTTCACAGGGCAGTCTGGCTATTATGCTGGCCCATACCAGACAGGATACCCACAAGGTCCCCCAGGATACCAGCAAGGGTACCCTCAGCAGAGCTATCAGGTACTGGGCGTTGTCCTATTGCGTTGTGCAATACAGCAACGTCTACACTGAATTTGTATTTGATGCAGACTCTGCTTGACTGCACAAGCTTTGCTCAAAATCTGGCATGCTTCACTTACATTCGCACTCTGAAGTGGCAATTGCGTAAGCCCACAAGAAAGTGCATGTTTGAGCACCTTGCACAGCATCTAGCCATGCATGCTCTTGCAGCGCCTTTCAACAGCATGCCTTTCAAGATATGAAGCCCTTGTCACTGCCTGGCTGTCATACAATTACAATTGTGCTGGCTGCTCAATGCCTGAATGCATGTGCTAGAATTTCACAAGCTAACAGTTTACTGTGATGGTGCAGCAGCAACCCATGCAGCAGTTCCCTCAACACATGTCTTCAACACCTATATTAGGTATGCCACTGTGCTTGCTGTTGTGCTGATGTAGTGCGATGCCTGCTCAACACCAGTGGGTTTTGACTGTTCTCTGGAAGCCGCACTGAGCTGGCAGTACAATGCTTGCATTCATTGTTGTGGAATCTTGAGACATCATCAAAAAGGTTGTGCATGTCACAGGAGGTGGTGGAGGAGGCGGAGGTCACCAACAGCATCAGTTTACAAACTTTGCAGAGCGTATGGGAAACATTGTTGTCAGCAGCATGGCAGGAGGCTTTGGTGGGACACTTGGGAGCCAAGCTGCACACTCTCTCTGGAACAAATTCTAAGACTTCTTAGTTTGATCTGTTCATGAGTATGACCTAAGTCTGTACTGCCCTCCTTTTAGCAAGTCCAACATCCCAGTCAATGTTGTATATTTATGACATTTTTGAGCTGTAATCATGCATTCCCCTTTGCGTTGCGTTTTCCGTTACCTCGCATAGCATGGACCCCTGCGGCCAGTGGGTACATGGCGTGTGCATGCACACCATAACGCCTGGTAGAACGCTACCCGATCTCTTTGTGCGCAGCACAATCCATCAGGATGTCGACACAACAAAACGGTGAAAGTTTTGCAAACAGTTGTGTGTGTGCGCACATGCAACGACAATTACAGCAAGGCCAACGCCTGTGGGTTACAATCAGTATCAAACACAGTAACATCCAATGACATGCTAGACCCATGATCCCTGAACACAAAGAATACATGCCTGCTAACCTCACTTTGCTCTGAACATCAAACATGCCAACGGGAACAATACAATCTTGGGAAACATGCAAACCAATCATCACCTTCATAAGCAACTGAGTACAAGATAGCAGCATAGCACAACAGACAGCAGCAAGATGCTAGTCAACACCAGGTTCCCTTTCATGTCAACACGAAAGGGACAGTAACAAGACATAAGCAGACGGGCTCTCACATGCTATGCTGGCAGAATACGCTGCATAGGAAGTTGCCTGCATCAGCAAAAAGGCAACCCGCCTCCTGACACAGCTAAAATGGTCCTTCACCTGGCAATGCTTCCCTTGATTCAGGGCTTCTGATCTACCGAACAATATAGTGANGCGTTGTTCAGCAGCAGCCATACTGGGCAAGGAGGAATGGACGCGATCACTTCTTTGCCTTGACAGCGGATCAAGCCAGATGTGCCCATATGACTGCTTTGCCAAGGGATTTATGGGGTGATGTTGCAATTGTGCAGCATCTTGGTGATCTACTCATGCGCAACAACGGGTGGCCATGTTATGACCCTGATAGAGATATCCTCTTGCCTGCCTATCTCCCGGATGATAAGGCACCATTGACACCTGTGTTTCACCAGAGACGAAACATCACTGTGTTGTACCGCTTCCTGCGGACAGGCGGTGTTGCAATGCACAAATACCACAACAGGTTCATCAGGACAGAGCTGTACGAGCAGTATGAAAACAATAAGGTCCCATTGTCTGACTTTGGTTTTCACAGCGAGGAGGACACTCTGAGGGACATGGCAAATGCTATTTTTTGTGTGTGTCCGCCTGGTGTTGTTGCTCATACCTCAAGATTTTGGAAGGCGATTCGGAGAGGCTGCATACCTGTAACGTTTTTCAGAGCATATGNTGGGCATACACCAACATAGCATATGTAACACAGCCTAGGTACCGCCACATGCAACGGTCCCACCGTCGTACTGAAAGTCTCCATCCAGGGGCTCTGACTGATGTATTATTGCAGGCATTGGACGATGAAGCAGTGGCGTCGCTCATTCCAGGCTTGACCTCAGCCCTGCCCACTGCTGCCTTGCCTCTTCTGGTTCCAACAGGCCCAGATGGCTCCAAACAGGAGGCCACAAGCATACCGTCAGGTGAGCTGCAGACTACTGAAACGTGATTTTACGCATTTTAGATTTGCAGCTGGAATAGCAGCCTTGTGTACAAGGCGTCGGAAACAGGCCAGGTCAATGAGGCCAGGGGGACAACACAGTATATGTAGTTGCAGGGCTGACGCACCATGACACAGCATGCTACAAACTCTGTCATGCTCAGGGCAAAGTCAGAATCAAAAATCAAAAATCAATCAAAAATCAAATATCACGTCTTTGCACACTTTGTGACACACCTTGTGGCGAGCTGTATGCGCTTGAAGTGTTGCATGGGATATGTCCATGACATTTGTGCTCAGCTGGGGGCATGCATCTGTCTTGAGTGTTCAGGCCTGTGAGAGTGGTACACAGTCGAAGGGAGTGCCAGCAGGGACATGTTGTCTGTCAGCTCAGCCATGCAGCTGTCACTAACACATGTTTGTGTAAGACATGCCACAGCAAGAATCACCTAGTACCTCGGNTCTGCGGCCAATCTGAGGTGGGCGTCGTGGCTCGATAGCTGCTGCTGTCAGCATGTGCACAATAGTCAGCTCTTGCAAAGCAGCATACTATGGTCTGTACCATTGCCAGCTAGCGCAATGTCAGGTGTGGCTGACAATGATCTCCATTTGACCTTCTACCTCGGTTTAGACAAAAACCTGCTGGTCCCGACATAGTTCCCTGCTGCTTTGCACATTGAGGCATGTGTCCAGCACAGGGCTGTGCAAGTGAGCTGTGGCGGATTGTGCGTTGATATATTGAGCCAACCTTCATGACTGACTCTAGCACTCAAACTGCAGTTGCTGTCTGTTCCACAACCTGCTGCTGGCTTGTGCATCAAAACATGCCATTGCGAGTACTCTCTACATGTCGGCTGTGACTGATGTTCCTGTTACAGCCTGCTGTTGCCTTGTGCGTTGACGCATGTNTGAGAGTCAAGGGCCCATAACAGCATTGGCGACTACACCAGAGGACTGCATCCTTGCCGGGTGCCATAACGGCTGCATGCTTGTGTTTGCACCGCGTAATGCTGCCATACAAAGCAAGTATAATCTGGGAGCAGCCCCTTGTCTGTTCAGCTAGAAATATGCCTAAATACTGTAGCTGGATGTTGAGTCTGCAGTAGGTGTACATCGAACTCGGAGTTGTGCTTGCCAAAATTTTATTAACCTCAATTCGGGTGCGTCAGCCATGGGTGCAAATACACAAGTCATTGCTTCCCATACTACCAGAAGCGAGTTNAGCGCCAGAACGGTCAGCTTCCATATTGCGCTGCGCATACTGGGCCTGGCGTCTTGGCTTGTCCGNTTGAATGACATGCTGCAAAAGGCCGCTTTGAGTCTGATGTCAGACACTCATGTCGACATGCCTATGCACCACGTCATTTCCAGACACCATGTTGACCTGATGTTGAATCATAGTGTCACTGATGTACCTTGGCGTATTTGGGAGTCTACTGATTGCTGGCCGTACCTCTGGCTTGCA
Organism: Trebouxia gelatinosa; assembly: GCA_000818905.1. NCBI lineage: Eukaryota > Viridiplantae > Chlorophyta > Trebouxiophyceae > Trebouxiales > Trebouxiaceae > Trebouxia > Trebouxia gelatinosa. The sequence goes on along the minus strand of KN805278.1, from coordinate 44,457 downwards.
AAGCTTCACTCTGCAGGGCCTGAAGTCCAGAAACTGTTTCTGCACGTCCAGTGCACATGCAGCGTGCGCATTATTACATAAGAATTGCGAACTATACAAACATGCAGGTGCTGACAACAAGTTTGCAATAGCAGGCAGATTTTGGACACCATGCGCTTTCTTTGCCATTGCCTGCTGGCAGAATGCGTGCACTACGCACAATGCATGCTGGGGTCTGCCTCCCATGTTGTTGAATGACCACATACACTGTTTGCACTTGCTGGCAGCACTGTTGTGTAAGTACAGTCAAGTAGACATGCTACTCTCAGCACTGTGAACTGATACCTTGGGCTGTTGCTTCTGTATCTTTGACACAGCTGGTCCGTCAGCTTGCTGGGGATGGTTTTCCTTATGTACAAGCTTCTGCGTGTATTGTACAAAAGCGTTTGCAAATGCCTCAGGACTCTCATCTTCCTGATCCAGGTCGCCTGCAGCAACAAGCAGTTCTTGACAGCAATTAGGGCTGCACTATTGTACACCACTGTGCAGCCAGCCCCCTTGCCTTCCCAACGAGTCATAGCCAGAATTAGTCCACGTGCTCCTCTGGTGGCATTCCCATGTAGGCGTCCACATTTGTGCCTGTGAGTTCTTCTGAGATATTCTGCATCATACTTTTTATTGCAGGATGGGCATATCTGCCTCTTACGGCCACTCTTGGACCCCGGTGCACTGTGTTGAAATGCAATACTTGTGGCATGGACTGGTCACGACGTCGTACTGCACTTGCGCAGGGATCCCGATCTACGCTGAGCTAGCTTGAGGAGTGCAGTCAATATCGCGCACTGACCTTTTGACACTCCGGCAGTCAAACACTGACTGGCTCCAGAGGAGCTTCCCGTCTTCACAGGTGCCATTTGAACATTCAAACTTGGCCATGCTTCGTGCGCTGCGGCATACAGTCGCGGAAAATCCTTGGCTGACTTCCAGTTGAAGCTGACACATTGTAGCTCTAATCGACGTGCATGGCGGACGAACAGAAGAGCAGGACTCGGTACGTGTCGACAAAAGCTTGACTAGACCAGCTGTGCAGTCGAGCCTGTCGTGCCTGGCGTGCTGTGGCTGACCTATGCAGCAACCCTCATATGTGTTCATCAGGGTTGTGGCCAGATTGAGACCACACTCGTCCAAAGAGCTAAGAGGCCGCTGCTTCTCCTCCGTATCTGCTGACACGATTCATTTCAGCAGCCCTGAGAACAGCAATACTTTCACCTTTGACCGAATCTATGGCGAAGACAGCTCGCAAGAAGACCTTTTCCAGGATGTCAAGCCTATTGTGCATGCTGTGCTGAATGGTTACAATGGTACAATACTTGCATACGGGCAGACTGGCAGTGGCAAAACACACACCCTGCTTGGAGCTATTGATGATCGAGTTGAGCGTGGCATTGTTCCCAGAGCAGTTCGTGAGCTCGCAAATGGCATACAGACATGCAAGTCTGGATGCAGTTATAAGGTGTGGCAACATTTGCATGCAAGCTCACCAGGAAGCAAAGTTCTCAACATTTTGTATACGACTGGTTGATGTCGCCATGCACTAGACTCATGAGTTGCAAAGTCTTCCAGGGATACATGAGGTCATGTTGTATGGTTACAGAAGGAGATGGGTTGCTTGTAACGTGCATGCCATGTGTAGGTCACCATCTCTGTGATCGAGATCTACTGCGAGCGGATCCGTGATTTGCTACAACCTGGCAATGCTAACCTACAAGTGCAGCAAGAGCGCTTGCGGGGCATCACTGTGGCAAATGCAACAGAGGTTCCAGTCAGCTCAGAGGCAGAGCTAGTGCAGATTATGCATAAAGGCATCCGCAACAGAGCTGTGGCCTCTACAGCTATGAACGCAGGTGAGGTTTGGTGGGNAAGGAGGTGAAGCAACAGCATGCGGCAGCGCTGCTGGCAAAGGATGATATGCTCACATGCCAGGCATCAGAGGTTACTATGTGAGCACACTGGCTGCCAACTGCTTTGAGGAGTGTGCAACTGGTCTGGTGTTACTGTGATGTTGTGCAGTCAACAAGGGACAATAACACAGGTTCCACGAGCATGCTGACACTGCAGGCACTAACGCTGCCCTGATGTATATTGTTGAGACAGCTCTTTGTTGATATACTGACATGTACATCACAATGTAACGACCAGCAAACGCGTGATGGGGTCAGCTGTGTATTGCATGTTCTGCTGCACAGCCCTAACTGCCTGCCTCTGTCTGGTTGGCAGCGCATCTAGGTCTGCATGCGTGTCTGTATGCATGTAGCCAACAGTATCCTGCAGTCTACGGCATATGTTATTCTGCATACCATTGTTGCCTCTATGACCTGTGCACTTCGCCACCCAGAAGCGCGTCCCACAACATAAGGCATGTACCTAAAGTACCATGCTTGTCTTGTTGCAGGTTGACAGCAGAGAATGTGGCCCTGAAGTCCAGGCTGGCCAGCTTGTCACAGGCTGCAGCAACAGGCACCTCAAACGGGTCCCCAACAGATGACCAGACTGCACCCTGTGCTAAGGTGGGTGTCCTACTTGCAGACTGGGACATGCNCAGGGCCATGGCTGGCGCAATTGTTGCTGTCCGATGTGGCAATGGGTGCCAGGTGCTCACCCTGCCTTTCTTGGTATGGCATGATCATTGCAATGACAGACATAGCCTCAGCACTGGCTGGCGCAGATTGCATCTACAACTCATACTTCATGCTATTCTGAGTGGGGCAGTCCTGGTCAAGCATCCAGCTGTGCATTTACTGCAGCTAGCTTTGGGTTCGACATGTATATTCAGTACTGTTTAGAGGTGCTGTTTTGCCATTGAAGTGACCTCCTTGCGTACTTAAACGATATGCAAGTTTACATCCTGCCAAGTGAGAGAGGAAGCACGTGCAGCTTATAGGATTCACTCTAATGCAGTTGTACATTACGTCATGCGGGATTGTGCACAGCCACAAGACAACAGCAGATGAGCTCAGCAGCAGCATACCATGTGCACCATCATAGCCACTGTCTTGCCAGGGTACTTGCCATCAGTGTTCCTGGGGCTCAGATCGAACAGGTTGGCCCCCGCAGCGTATGCAATGGCATGGCACATGCTGGTTTTGCCAGTTTTTGGAGCCCCATACAACAACAGGGACCGGATCAGGGTAGCCCTGTGTAGCAGCCACATGCATCGAGTCCGCAGTGACGGTTGCATAAGTCACACTGCTAGGTGATGGTATTACTTGTAGGCTGTGAATTCTGGCCTCATCATTGTGTTGGGATGGTGGGATGATGAAGTGAAGCTGCACCCTGTGCACATATGCAGATTGCATGCAGGCTAGCACAAAAGCATGAGCATGATCCTGACAACCAGAGCATGTATGTCTCTGGCACTACCTGTTCACTGTGGATGCAGGTGGGGAACCACAGGACCGCCGTCTGTGGCATGACCAACAAAACGTACGGCATACCAACATGAGCATGGCACAATGGCATGAAAAGCTGGCTTGCCAGCTTGTGCCCAGGCATGAACGCTGGTGCTCACGAGCGCTAGTCACGTCTCTAGGTGTGCCACCAGCAACAGATACGTTTGTGTTGACATGCAAAGTCAGTGGTCCTCAGGAATGGCAACCGGGCGAAACCCTGGGCTTGAAGAACCCAGTTGACTGATGAGTCTAGTGGGTACAGCATCAGGCACCTTCAGCATGCAAACTCACTTTTCATGGACTGTTGCTGAGCCTAGGGGGTAGATGCAGTACTGTGTCAGCACGCGCCGCACTTGAGCCACTGCAGCATCTGGAATGAGGCCCTGAGCTGCTAGCACGCCTCCCAGGAAGTTCTCGGTGCCGAAGAAATCGTGGAGGGAGACTGCAGGGCAGGGCCTCACTANCATTGGGCCTATGCAAGCACACCATGACAGTGTCATGCATCATATAAACCTCAGTTGCTGCATGTGCATTGACCTTCTCATTTCGGATTGCCAATCTTTCTGCTGCCTGATGCATGACTGCTCATTTCACTCTGCAGGTTTGCATAGCAGCACTGCACCAAATTGTTGACAGCGGAATCTCGGTCTGCATCAAGCCGACACATTGGTGCACTATGTCCTGCAGGCCTGCAAGCAAATACGCTCCATGGTTTGCCACAGTGCTTAAGACTTGTCGCTTAGCAGTCACAGTCATTCACATGCTTGTGCAGGAGGTGAGTTCCCCAATTGCCTGTCAAGCTTGCTTCACCAGCAGCTGCTTATGCATTTCATGGGCATTGCATGNGTGGAGTTCAGCTGTGACATGCTGTTCATCTCTATGCGGACAGATGTGGCTTGGTATCGCCTATCAAAGTACGTAGCAAGGCTTACAATACAAGCAAACTGTCAGCACGCTTCATCTGCTCTCTGCCAATGCACGCTCATATGAGCTTGCAAAGGCCTACCAGCAAATGGCATAGTGACAGGATGTCCACAATGTGAATGTGAAGTTGCCACACAGTGACTTCTGACGTANCGCGTAGAGAAAGCACAACATTGCAATGTGGCGTCCAGCTCAAAGCACCATTGCGCAAGTGTAGTGAGTACTTGAAGGTGGCCAAAGCATGCAAATAATGCAGGGACCCATTCAACCGCACAGACCTCAATGGCTGGTCGCTTCACTCCTGCTCGGTGCTGTGTGCCCCCTCTAGTGTTGTCAGTAGTCTCTGCTGCCACAGCCTGTAGGGAGGGTGCCACTGTGCTTGCTCCTGGACCATCATCTCCACTCGGCACGCTTCCTGCTTCAGATGTTGACATCTTCTCCACTGATTGTTGCAGCACAATAGGNCTGGTCAAGATGCCCCCCTGACAGAGGGTGGCGGCAGAGGCAATTACGGCATCTACCCAACAGACGAAACTTTTGGCTTGATCAAGCAGGAGGCAGCTGCACTCAACCGACAGGCAGCAGCAGTGCCCAACTGTGATGCATTGCTGCACGTCGCGCCTACCGTCACCACGCAAGACTGCACAAAGACACAGGTGGCAGGCTTAGTTGGCACAGGGTGAGGGGCTTGCCCACATCTTTTTGCATGCAGAGCATGTGTCAGCTCCCTGCAAATTGGGTCATGGTGGTCCTGCTGTACCAAGCATTGTGTCAGCAGATGTCATGTGTGCATTGCAGGGAGCCTTCCACTGCATCTGGCCGACATGTATGCAAATCACTGCACCAATACTGCCTTGCAACCAGTCTTGCCTGTGCTAAGTGAGCCATTTGTTCGGCAAGTGAAGGACATTTTAACGGTGAAGTGGCTGCAACTCCATCTGACTGCTGCTCCATANTTACAGCAGTCATGACATGCTCACAGCTAAGATTTCTATTGGCCATGTGGGGAGTTTCTGACAAAGTGACTCTCAGTCCTCCTCGCTAGGCATGCTGCAGCTTATGGTCTCCACTATGTGGCTCTGCAAGCCCAGCCTATCATGGGGATTGCAGTGCATCTTCGTGAGATGAATTTGCTGCACAGCAGTCCAAGGCTGTGTACTGCAAAATCTGTACAGCATTGGCAAAATGGCTTCCAAAGTTGCGCAGGCACACACTACTATGCCAGCAGCAGCTATCATTCACACACTGTCAATGTACAGTCGGAACACACTGTGAGTGCGTGCTGTCATCACACAGCATAACAATACTGGCTGATTTGTGCCTACAGGCCATCTAACAGTGTGCCAAAGGAAGATTTGCTGGCTGCTGTCACCTATACCGCCGGCAGCATCACCATTCCCAGCCTGGCATCGNATGCAGAGAAATGCATACCTGCTGAGAATGCAGGAATGCATCATGAGTGCTGCCAAGCATTTGCTGGCCAGCATGGCTGTTGCTGATGGGACCACTAGGCTCTGCGAGCTTGGCTCGCATGGCATCACTTGACACAACAGTGGCAACTTGACTCCTGATATCCACCATGGAGGCCTCTGTCACTAGTTGATCCACCATCTGGTCCACCCAATGCAAATTCTCAGGAAGGCCCCAGTCAGGGTGACCACCAGCCGCCTGGACAGAATTTAGCACTTTAGTAATTGACTCGACATGAGTTACCTAATGTGTCATCTGTCTACAGTCATGCTGCCAGTCAGCTTGACAGTAGCAGAACACCAGATCTGACCATGCTGAACCATGTTGTGGGCCTTCGGAGCATGACGGCAGATTACATGCATCTTCTTGCTTTATTGAAGCTCACCGCATAATTCATGCAGCCTGGCATCTGCACAGGCCATGCTGCCAAATTTCAGCTGAAGGACTGACACAAATGGGTTGATCAAGCGTAAGCCAATGGTTGTGTTGTTTTGTGCCAGCAAGGTCAGATACAAAGGTTCAAAGCCAGACACGACAATGTTATTGCAGACATTGAGGCCAACTCAAGCAGTCTATGCACCTCTGTACTGCATGCAAGATTACCAGGCTGCAACCAACGCTGTGTAGTTTAGGAAGCAGCTGCTTCACAACAAAATTTGTGCTGGGCTGACGCATAAAGACAAAACTGTCACAATGATGTTAGCACATTTTCATGACACTGAGTCAGGCTCTCTACCGGCAGATAGGACAACTCTGTACTTGCTTCTTCAGGTTTGTTGGAGGATGGTGAAGTCTGTCTAGGCAGGNAACTGCCACGTCAGCTGATGAGCATAGCACATGTGCCCTGATGCCTCATCATGGCTTGGCAGTGGTACACACTCACACACGTGACAATTGTTCCACATGCTGTCCTGTTGCTCTCATACTGCAATGTGCCAGCGACCCATATGCTCCCCTAACTGTCTACCTGCCTGGTGGCATGCATTGCTTTCTGACTGTATGGTGTACTGGGCATTGCAGCTTTCCAAGGCATGCACGCATCATGATGCCTCAGCTGTGCTTGCTTGACAGCAGCCTGCACGCAGTGATTGCGACTTGACTCTTATGCATGCTGGCTTGCTGACCTGCGATATGGTATAGGACTGACATGGCAGACGTACCTCTGCTGCGGGCAATCACTGAGGCCTTTGGCCCCAGCACCTGGTTCAACACCATTCTGGCACTCACACATGCGGCTGTGGCTCCTCCTGATGGCCAGGCTGGACCTATCACCTATGACACCTACACTCGCACAAGGACCCAGCTTCTGCAGCAGAACATTAGGTCAGTTTGCGCTGCCTGTCGAAGGCCTTTGACTGTGACACGCTGCACGGATGTGCAGCTTTCATTGGTCACTCACTGCCTTGCGCCACTTTCTGTCAGCCGCCGCCGAGTAACATGCCAAAAGCACATGATCTCTTCAGCATGCATCACCTGGGATCCCTTGAAACACAAACCCTCCCAACAACAACCTTGTTTAAGTTGGAAGCAGTTCAACGGTCAAACATACAGGAGCAGACTGACCTGAACTGGCCAGCCTGTCGCTCAAGCTGAGAGACAGTTTCCTGGAGCTGAGCAGCTTCTGCATGTGCCATCTCGCTTTGCTCTCTTTGCTTTTAAGTTGCTTCATGCAAAGCCTGTACACCCATACGACTTGATCCCGCATTAGCTCTACCCTGGTTGCATTCCAGCAGTTGCCTCCAATGTACCAATTCTGCATGTGGTCTAGCAGGGGGGGGGCTCTCAACATGTTTGGGCTGCTCCGAAACCAACCAGGTCAGCACACTATGCTTGGCTATGATATGTCCGCAAGTCTGCCGGCTAGACGCCTGTGCTGTGGCAAAAGTAGCGCAAGAAATGCAAGGCGCGTGGTGAGACCGCTGATGCATCCAAATGCCNGAGTGCGAGGTGCGACGTGTGGTGAAGGATGACCCTGATCTTCCTCCAAAGGAGTTGCCACTGGAGCGTACAAAGCTGCCATCGCGGGAGGGCGGGAACAGCTCATTGTCTTCTGATGTCAGACGATGCTTGTCAACATATGTCTGCGGATGAACAATATGGCATCAGCAACCCTGTNCAATGGCTCCTGCAAGGTGAGTTGCACTGGCTCAGTTACGCAACCTTACAAGAGCCTGTGAGGGGTCTGACAGCAGCAGATTGTGGGCTAGCAAACATGCATCATGATCAGCAGTGGGCTGCCATGTCATCAACTGGCTTGGCAAAGACATGCTATAGCAGTGAACTTCCGGACCCAAGTGCCACTCCAGCTGACAGCTTACCGAGGACAGCTTACAGTCGTACTGATGCTCATGGCACTCATATCATGTAAGAAAGCTTTGCTTTTGCCCTAGTCAACTGTTTATTCTTGCTTACAGCCAAGCACATCATGTACATAGCACAATGAGTGAGGCCACAGTGATGTCACTTCTCGGCAATCAAGGGGTACCTGAAGTTCACTGCCATAGGAAGCAGCAAAACAGGAGGGCTCTGCTAGTCCAGCACCATCTTGCTGTGCAGGGTGTGTCCCACTGCCCACAGGGGTGACCTGGCTGCTCAGGCCAGGTGGCATGTGCCTGTTGATGCCAAAGCCTGGGTAGACCTCCTGGCTAGCTATGCAGTCCAAGCCTTGAGTGAAGCTGTCCAAGTCTAGGTCGCTGACGCTGCTATCATGTACTGGCTCACTGTCTGGAACCACCTGTTGGATGTTGGCCACATAGCTGCCTGACAGATTGTCGATGTCCTCAATCAGGGCCTGCACAATCAGGTAGGTCATGGTCACTTTACTGGTGGGTCTGTGCAGCTGTTGAAGTGCAATAAACCCTTGCCATGCCTATGCTGGCTACTTTTGGTATGTGGTACTGGATGGAGTATGTTTTGAGTGTGAATTTGGACAATGCCACCATCACAGGCATAAAGAGACACTGCAGGTGCCATGAACCCAGTGAAGATTTTGCTACTTGCTGCAACTATAACACTAGGTCTGGACTACATGCATGTTTGCTGAACGTACTTGAGATATCAAGGCAATGCAGCGAACAACATTTGAGATGTCAGGTACTGGGACTGCTGGTCAGCCATGCTGTGAAAGTACAGCAGACTGTCTTGTTTAAAAGAGAGCTTTGTGTGCAACTGTATCAGCGCATAATGAATTCTTGACAGTACTGCCTTTTGACAAGCTGGCTTATATACAAAGTACTGCAAGCTTGAAAAACCACTGTAATACTGCAAGTGTGAGAAGTGAGGGGCCATGTGAGTCTGCAGCAGGCGATATGTGCACTAAAGCAATATGCAAACAGCATGGACATATGGGTCATGATGCACACACCTGGTGTGGCTGGTCAAAGTGTGAGGTCACATGCAGGCCTTCTGCCGGCATGTCTTGCAGGGAAGGCACAGGCAGGTCATCAAAGTAGTCTGCCTCAGGCTTCCACTTCCCAGCGTGCCTGCCAGAGGGAGCCTGGAATATATACATACATACTCAGGATATGGCAGTCAGCATGTGACAGCCGTGAGCGGGGCTATGTTGTGCTCACACATGACTTGCTTGCTGGCACGTGGCAGCTCAAAGAAGCAACTCTTGACAAAATACTGGCATGCAGACTCGGCCACAGTATGATGCCTTACGTCTGCGCTGCAGCACATTGTGGCGACGTATTACGACCGCAGCAGCTGATAGCCCTTGTGTGCTGCAAATAAACTCAAGGCTGACCTGATACAGGAACAAACATGCCACACATGCTGTTTATATCAGGGTCATGGACAGCCCAGACAATCAGAATTGTGTTCTGCAGCTGTGACATGTAGCCATCCTGGTTGTCTTGACCGCACTGCACAGTTTGAATGCCGGTATCACTGTTTCTGCCGTACCTGATAGTCCACAGGGGTGGTGCCAAGGACCTCAGTGAAGATGTCTAGAGACAGCCCTAGCTGCTCATCTTCCTCGGTCATGGTGACCATTGAGGACATGCTGTCCACAACACTCCAGGTGCGCTTCAGGGACCTGCTGGAAACTGACAAGGCTGATGCTGGCATCTTGCCTGACTTGTCTGGCAGCTGAGCATCCTTGAAGACTGCGTGGTTTGTGTCAGCCTGCAAACAGGCGTCATAGTCAGATGCAGAGTTTGCTTTTGAGGTCTAGCAAGGCGAGGCTTCCTTTCCAACACTACACACTGCCATTTTGTGACTGTCACTCTATGATACATACTTGCAGTTCAGCTTATGCCATNCTGTCATATTTGCAATGAGCACATGAATGCAAGAACAGCTACTGTCATGCAGTCTTGGGCACAGACGGGCATGTCAGGTTTGTCGATGTCGTGAAGGGCAAGCTGTGCTGCACCATTGAGCCAGCTAATCAGAAGCAGGCATACACAAAGATGGCCATTGACAGCCGTGGCAACTACTCTGCCTTGATCACTCAAGAGGGCGAGGTAGTAGCCGGAACTTTGCTGTCTTTGGACAACAAGCGTTTGCACTGGCACGCAGCAGCATGTAGCCAAGTACAAGTAACTAAGCTACCTGTTCATTTTGAACAGATCATGTCCTTGGCCACTTTGTCCCTCGTTAGCAATGCAATGCTGTGCCATCACAAGCAGTTCAAATGTCAGCATGCTTGTCAAGTCATGTGGCAGCAAAATTTGCCATTCCATCAAGCTCCACTCTGCTGTCCCTATGCAGCCTCTTGCCAGGTCTGACAGATGTATGTCATATGCAGCTATCTCCCGCCCAAAGTGCCTTCATCAGCACATGCTTTATTGTTCTCTGCTACATTCCATAAGGTTGAATTAGCTGAACCTCCTGTCCAAGCTAGCTGTCCGGCTAGCTGTGTAGTTGGGCAAGGCCTCTTGCATGCATCTGTTTAGGCCAACATGTCCCTCAGGCGTGGCAACAGCAAACATCTGTTTATTCACACTTCTGTGCACAGCAGTGACAATGACTAGAGATTGCCTCTGATTGCCCTGATTGTTCAATGTAGCTGCAGGTGCAGAAGTTCACACCTGGCAAAGATTGATAGCTCAATGGCTCCGCCCCACTTCTTGACATCCACAATCCACTTCTGATACTCCGCGTTGGGCTTCCCCAGGAAGCCCTCATTGTAAGTGAAGGGGTCANGTCAACACCCCGGCGTATGGCCCTTGCACAGTCATGATAGCTGATCAGTCGTGCTTGTGAACTCAGCCATATCAATTGCTGCTTTGCAGAACCAGATCGGACTGAACATGCTTCCTCATGACAGTCAGGAAGTCACACAAAAAACGCCTGTCAAACAGAAGCAGGGCATGCAAGAGAACAAGGGAAGAGTGATTGTTACACGAAGCGCANGACATCGTCTTTCTTCATCGCCCAGATGCATACATGTCAATGTGCTGACTAATCTGATGGCAGAACTCCAAGAGCAATAGTGACATGTAAACGNCACTCTTTGCAGATCGCATGCATTGCTCACATGTCAAGCTAAATCATTCCTACAGATGATTTTGCAGAAATTTGAGCCCAAATGAGGGTTGTATCCGTTCAAGGTGGTTCTAAGTTTGGATCTGCAACAAAATGGTCATGAATGTATTCAGGTAGGGACAGATGATAGAGGTCTTGTACCTGGCAGCCAAGTCCAGACTGGCAGCTNAGGAGCACTTGCACAGGTGAGCACCTGATCAGTATTCAACGATTGCATCTGATTGCTGTGCGGCTGTGCCATCAATTGCTTGATCATATTGCAGTGAGGCAGCTTCAGACCAACCTGCAGACACCCTGGGGGACTTCAGGAATACCCGCAGCATGTCAATGTGGAGCGCTCAGCAAGCTGTTTGGGCTGAGCAGACAAGGGCTATAAGCAGGAGAACAAACAGGCCTCTTGCTGAGCAAGTCATGTCAACTGAGCGAGGTCGGTCAAAGCTACATTGCAACGGGATCGAAACTCACATGCATCACTTCTCATCAAGTGTAGCATCGAGCTGGTGTGCTACACAAACTGCTTTTTAGTGCTGATGCACATGATACTACAATCTTTGTGTTGACATAAAATGTCTGTGGGCAAATTGTCGATGCAAGCATGCACAGCATGAATACAATGTTCATACGTGAGTGTGCTACATATGTGCTGCATGTATGCATGTGCGTACAGTTTCATGTCTAAGGCTCCAGAGCCTGAAGTTAGGCAAAAACTGTGAATTGTGATGGCTGTGACCTTGCAATTTCCCGCAAAACAGGAGCATAAGGATCAGAGCAATACTACCAGATTGCTTTGCACAGCAGGGTTGCTCATCTTTGACCCTGTCTCCACTCTGCCGTATGATGGGAGACAGCTTTTGAAAGCCTGCTGTGCCAGTACGAATCCCTCATCAAAGTGAACAAGCACATACACTTCAGGTCATGTGACAATCAATGGAAGCATTGTCAGAGTGCTTGCATGCGGTATGCGCATATACAATTTATGTTCTGATTGACCTTTGCCTTTGCCTGCAGCAACTGAGTGGCGTGGCAAGAACGAAATGATCAGTCTGTTAGAGGCAGGTATACCTTATACACAGAGGGGTGCGGGAGGGGCAGATGTGTGGCCCCTGCAGCTGCGGGACAACTGGACGCGCTATGTGCCATTAGGCAACATCTTCAGCGGCTTGTTTGTTGAGATCAAGGAGAGAAACACTGCTGGGCAGTCAGCGTGAGATGCAAGCCTCAGCCACTGAAGTGCACCATGCTTTGCAGCCTTGTTGTTGCATGTCCCCTTTTGCAACGCACATGTGTTCATTTCAGCATCAAGGGATAACATGTGATAGAAGTCAGCACGCTGCATTGCACGTTGATGCTTATCTTAGCTGTCTAACTGCATGCAAGTCATCCCAGTGCTTGATCTATGATGTCTGATCCATCGTCCGTATATTGGTGGACTGACTCATTGACTAATCCAAGTGAGTTGTTAGGCTCACCCTTCGCCAACCAACACATGCAGTGGCAGAACATCATAAATTTTCGAATTTGCTGTGTCTGTCCTCTAGATTGGGGGCAGACTGTGACCAGGCTTGCTCACGCATTCTGCAACAGCCTGGGAATCTGCCAGCAAGTCAGGGATAGCAGCCAGCTTCACATGCGCAAGGTCATCATCACTCAGGACAAGCAACAGTTTGAGGCTGTCTCAACCGCTGAGACAGCTCCTGACATGTATGCTACCTTGATAGTTCTTCCGCTAGTGCCTGGCAAGGTGGGTAACACTAAGTCTCTTAGTTTCTACACAGTGTCAAAATGTCACTTCACTCTGTCAAGCTTGTATCGAGATATGCTGTGTCCCATTTTCTGACATGCTGTGCCAATGGATAAATGAAATGCATCCATGCAGGAGGCTGTTGTACGCGTAAGTCGTGGCAATGAAGTACTTCCCATCCCTTTCCCACAAGGGTTTCCTGATCAAGAGCACATGGCATATACATTCTTCTATACAGGCAAGCCGATGATGCATGCATGTGACAGGTCACACCACCATCAAAACCCACCCTATTTGGGAATGTTTTGGGTGGAATAGTTTGAATGGTGCTTGCTTCTTCATCCATTTGCAGGGCAAGAAGTTGAGCTGTTGCCTTTTGCATTCTCTGTCGTGTATTAGCTCCAGTAAACCTAGCCCCANGCGAAGACGTTGCATGCCAGCTGTTACTACAACTACTTCTGATCGAGATCTGAGACGTGGAGGTCGGTGGCAGTAGGACAAATAACGATAGAACTCGACGAATTCAAGTGGCGCAAGTGTTGTTGCAATCGGTTGACAGAGAGAGAGAGATGACACATGTTTTGGCCAGCCAACAAATTTGGCCAGCCAACAAGAGTCCTTTTGGCACCTCGTTCGTCTACAGTAGACACGAACCATAACAAAGCTGTCCGGAACCTCGGTGATGTTTCGGTCTTTCGGTCCTTCGTTGTGCTGGCAGAAGCTGTAAGAACCCTTGTCTTCTTCTGCAGACCATGCTTGGCTTCGCTGCGAAGGTGCAGGCGTTCTCAACAGCGTCGGGCATCTCGCCGCGACATGAGTGACTGCTTTGACACCGTTAACGGCTGTGGCAGCTCGCGCTGTGTCTGCTAGTCGCTCAAAACCTAACGCAGAGTCACCTGTTCACCCTCGGTCGATCGAGTATTAGTGTTGCTGGTTGCGCCTAACACAAGTCCAGAATCAGCTCCTAATCCACCGTCACCATGGCGGGAGACAAGCTGATGNGGGGTCTGGGCAAGCCTGCAGAGGCGGAGCCCTTATGCAGGCGAGCCTTGCACATCAGGGAGGTAGCCTATGGTTCAGAAAGCCCCAATGTTGCCACTGCCCTCACCGCCCTCGCTGATGTCCTCAAAGAAATGAGCAGGTACTTTGGCATAACACCTCGCACTCGAGTCATGATGAGCAGCCCATAGACTTCACACTTCACACAACTTGACTTTTAGGTCATTTTTAAATGAGGCTGCTGGGCCATGCTTGGAGGTGTGGCCAGTGCATGTCAATGCTGTGCAACTGCTACGTAAGCTATGTGCTGCTCAAAAACCGATTACTTTGAGCATCGGAAATCAGGACTGACTGTCTGCCGAAGCATTTCCAGTTGGTGACCCAGTGAGCCTGACAAAGTGGTTTTTGGCATGTATAGCTTTGAGGAGGCAGAGCTGATGGCGCGGCGTAGCTTAGTCATTCGTGAACGGTCTTTTGGGTCAGATGATCCTCTCACAGCTTGNGCGAACAGCGTGTGTATAAGTGAGCAAGACTGGCCGTTCTGTGCAATTGTCATCGCTGTCGAGACCGCGTGCGGCACTTGGCGATCACACATACCAGACTTCCTGTTCGAGTCACTTCAGAGTAACCGCGTGACGCCAGAGAGCTACAGCTTTTGNTCGAGAGGGTTGACTGTAGGCTGTGGACTGGCCAAGAACGCCGCAAAGACACGCAGCTACAACGCAATACAGTTTCAGTCTGCTCATGTTGTGACCTGCTAGCATGTCGAGACAGACAATGCCATGCAATGCGGAGAATCGTGTGAACTCTTTTTGCCAAGTTTGACTAGTCATCGAGCACATTGTACCTGACCGAGAAAGCAGGAGCTGGGGCTGTGCGGGGAACTACGGCTCTGCTTGTGCTTGCACGCTTGCGGCCGGGTTGCAAGCATGTCGAATGCCGCAGTTGCAAATTCCTTTGACGTGTTGGGGGACGCTCAGGAATACCAAGAATGGCTACTGCAACAAAGCACCCCAGAGCAAGCTGTTGAAGAGGAAGCACAACCATTGGCGATGTCAGTGGCAGATCTCCCAGCTGACATTGCACAAGTGGTACAAGGTCTGCAGCAAGAAGATGTGGCTGTTGTCTTGGCGACGTATCAGAAGTTGCAGCAGGCTAGGTGACATAGCTGCTGCCGTACATGACTGCAGCTGGTGACGTGTGCCACTGACATGCACAGAGCTTGTCTACTGGCACAACTGCAGGTCAAGTGCAGATGACAAGGCAACCACAGAAGGTGGTGAGGAGCACTTNTTCTAGAGCTCTGGATTTGCTCAGCACTAGCATTGCAAGCGTAGTGTCACTGCTAGACGGCACTGTAAGCTGTCCACGTCTATATGCAACTGCAGGCAGAACTGTATTGCACAAAGCGGGAGCACCAGCTATCCAGGCACAGCCTTTGCAGCAAGCTATTGCGGATGTACGGGAGTGGAATGAACAGCTCAGGGCCAAAGCAGCGGCGAAGCTCGATGCAGAGCATGCCCGCAGGATGGCAAGCCTCACCAGCGAGCAGAAAGCAGAAAGAGGGCACCGTGTCATGACCTTTGCAGCAGAAACCAACCGAAATTTGCAGGCGCAGGGTCACGGTCAGTTCCCATCAGGCTTGCTGTCTGTTGCCTACATAGTGCACAGTTCAGTATTGGGTTGCAGCATTGTTGTGTGTTAGCCGTTCTGTTTCACATGTGTTCACAACTGTTCTGGGAGATGGCAATAGTTGTTGAGACACAGTGTGTCCTGATTGGAGCTCAGGTGGTACAATGTACAGCAGTGAGCGCATGCACAATTTACACCAGGGCGATCCTGAGCAGTGATGTGACATATATTGATGCTGCAGCTCTACTGGCATCAGGTGAAGAGGCACTACAACAGATCAGAAACCTTCATCCTGTTGCAGGACAAGATGCTGACTCACGCCAAGCAGGAGTAGCAAATGCAGCTGACAGTGCTCAAGTCAATTCAAATCAGCCGGCGCAGCAGGCTGCACAGCATTGGCAGCAAAACATGCTACTTGCTTCTGAACATAGCATTGCCCAACTGCGTCTTGCATCAGCACATATGGGCTACATGTTGACTGGAGGCTGGTTAAGTAGCAAGCATAATCTTACAATGACATTATAGGTCGTGAAGCTGCATGCATGGGGCAAGATGAAGATGGGCTTGGAATTGGTGGTGATGGTGGGCTGGGAGGAGAGGTGCACGCAATGCAGGTGNTGGTATTCAGTATTGACGTGTCTTGATGCTGAGGCTTGCTGCATGTGGGCAGGTGTCACTGATACTGAATGTATCCGCACATGGTCACTGATGCTGAATTCACCAGCACATGGCAACTCTGGCAGCTTGGTTGGCATGCTTCAGAAGACTGAGTGCCCTGCCTCAGTAGTCCACAAAACAAGCTGCTGACCTTCAGACTGTAAAGGTGTATGAGCCCTTTCCGGACAGCGAGATCTCCAAGTGGGAAGATATCAGGCCTGCCGAGATGGAACATAGCAAACATGTCCACAGTCCACTGACCTGCAGCATGCCTTTTGTTGTCAATATTGCGCACCACGCATAACTGTACTGTATATCTGTCTGTGTGCGCAGCTAATCACGGGCAGATTGGTCAAGTATCAGTCTGTGGATCAACATCCACAGCTTGTTGTCTAGGGTGTCCAAGACATGTGGAGATGATGTCAGCAATGCATTGCTGCAGCGGTCTGTCAGCAGTGGCCATAGCAAGCAGTTGTGCTGGATACAGAAAGCTGCAAAGTTTGCGGTGTTGTACGATGACCTACTTTGTGCAAACACATTGACCATGACCAGCGATACCANTCCAGCTGTTTTGCAGCTTATGCAGCAGCTCCTGAGCTTGAGAAGATGCTTCAGATGCCTTCTGCTCAGCCTGCAATGTATCAGAGGTCACTCTCAAAGGTCCCTACTCAGACTTGGTTTGCTGTTTGTACAGCGAATGCCAAGCTTGAGCTTCCAGAAAGTGCATGTCATGCAGATGACATGCTGCATGTCATCCCGTGAGCAACAATGGTGAACACGGCGTCTAGCAGCCTTTGGCTTGGAGGTGCAGCATCTGATGCTGTCTGCTCAATCTGCAGCACACTTGTGTTGCACCGAGGAGCCCCCATGGGCTCAGCACAGTCAACCTGTGAGGCAGCTTACCGCCTCAACAAGCTTTCTGGCAGTGGATGCTTCAAGCCCAGCAGACTTAAGTTGCTTCTGGGCTTCCTTTTGAGCGCTTTCAGCAACCCTAGCACGTTCAGCCAACTTCTCTGTGTGCTCTGCAGCCCGCTTGACTTCTTGTGCCAAAGTGCCAGCATACTTCTCAGCATCCTGTACACATGCAAATTTCAGTACGGATGTGTTTTGTGGTGACACTTTGCGGGCTGGGGAGATTATAGCCAAGGTTGAACTTCTTTGTAAAGGACTGAGTCATATGTGTAGCTGATGAGAGAGCCATTTGTGAGCATATACGAACATATAGCCGCACAGGATACACTCAAATTTGCCGTAATTTGACAAGTCTCATGTCTAAAGATTGAGCGCACGTGACAACCAAAACACACTGTATTTGTTTCAGCACCTGATGCTGACTATGGCATATGATTGGGATGTCTGCTGGCAGGCTAATCAGATGTTGAAAGCGTGGTGCAACCAAGCAACAGGCTTGGTCTCATCCACCAGCTTCTTNCGAACGAGCGTGGCTTTGGATGCTGGTGTCAACACAGCGCAGACATGACAGCTATTGAGCCCGAATGAGTGTAGCAGAGTCTGCCAGTGTTGCCAGTGTTCAGCTGCGTCTATGCTGCCAGCTCCTGTGTCTAGGAGGAAGGTCAATGAGGAAACAAGCTNAGTGTTCAAGCTTCTGTGTCAGCTTACAACAAGCGCTCAGCACAGGTAAAGCAACTGTGTCACCCCTACCCTGCAGTGTACACTCTCACACACCTCTTGTGTGCAATACTCTTTGGCAATGGTGCTAACAGCACTTGTTTCATGTCGTGCAGTTGGAACCAGACTTTGGGGACAGCCCTTTTGTGTGTAAGGCCTGAAGCACTTGTTAGACATTTGATGCTACAGCTGAAACCGCCTCACTGACATTGAGCCACTCATGTGTGTTGCAGTGCATCCTACAGGCAGCATGCAAGACAGCAACCCAGAGATCCACGGTCTGGGTGGGTACCAGCCAGACATGCCCAGTAAAAGCAATTGGCCCGAACTTGTAGGAACAGATGCAGTTGATGCCAAAGAGGCACTTGACAAAGAAACGGGCCTTACTGTACTGCTAGTCAAGTCCGGCAGCATGGTGACAATGGACTTTCGCACCAATCGCATTAGAATTTGGTATGACCCTGCCACAAACAAGGTGGTCAAAGCACCAAAAGTGGGTTGACCTGCGGCAGGTTTTTTGAATGAAAACCCAATCTGAGTGTCAAACGCAACTGACTGAAGCCAACGTTGCCTTGAAAGTGTACCTATATATGTGTATAGTGCAGCACAGGACCTTTGTACATTGTGCAAGCCCTTTTCAGAGCCCGCCTTGCAAGTTGAGCAAATGCCGTCATTCTGTGCTCCTTTGCAGATTGTGTTGAGGCAGTTGATGCATCCGCAATTGGAGGTCTGTGGTATGTATGTAGATTTAATTATGGCTCACTGGTCATCGAGCCAGCCTTCTCTCCGTCAAGCTTGCGAAAAGCTTTCTTATCATGACTGGTGCTGGCGTTACGTGACCTGTTGACGAAGATATATTACTCTACATGAGCTGGAAGTAGGCAATAGTACACATTTTCGTATCATAAGGCCGGTGTTTCGTCAGCAGCAAGAGCTTACATTGTCCACTCTGCAACGGTGTGTGCACAGTCATGACTGCTTCACAGCGTTCAATAACACACTTGCATGTCCATTCAAGATTTTGCAAAGCGAGCAGCGGGTGAAAGATGCCTAATTTACAAATGCGAGCTTGTACAAAGCTGCATGCTGAACAGCTTTTAGATTGTGCCTGTGCACAGCGCACATCTGGCTCCGCACCAGCACACAACAACATGTCAAACAGCAAAACCCACTGACAGTAGACAAATGCTCTAAAACGCCGACAGACCGCACATACGTGCACCAATCTGTTACGCCAGGCCTTGCAGTGGTGCAACGGCCAATACACCTAACTAGTAAGGGTACGATTACTCTCTGTAACTGGTCTGATCAAGATACTGCCACACGGTGATACAGGNTTGACCTGCAGTCATGCTGATCAGCATGTGGGTGATAATTTCTACAAACTGATGGGTACCCTCTATTCGTGCAATGTAACCCTGCGCAGCACTGCACATCTTCTCCTGGAGTCACACTGGCTCACTGACAGGGGTCAAAATGCATGGGGCCGATATGTAAAGACTCATGCATGCTTGATGCAGGAAGCTCTTCTCCCATCCCTTCTCAACCTCCCTCTCTTTGTCAGAGCCTACCAGGAAAATTTCGCTTCCTGCACACTCTGGGAAGCAACTGACGTGTTGATGTATGAGACATCACAGGACCTTGCCAGCCTATGCACAAACATGTGAACATATCTGGCATAAACTCCTTTCTCATAACAAAGCCATTTACACAAAACATGATTGAGATGAAGCATGTGTGGTTCAGGAAGGCAAGGGTGGTGGCAGCCTGCAGGAGGCACATCATTCTGAACATGTGAGCCCTGACGTACCCCTGATGGTGAAGGACTTGACTCTAGATGCACCACAGGATGCCAAATTCTCAAATGGTGCGGAGGATACACAGGGTGTATCAGGCAAGCTGGATGTGGAGCACTCTGACAGTCACATTGCCAGCTGCAGCACTGCCTCTGAGCAACTGACTGGTGCTGCCAAGGAGTCCTCACTGGACCTACGACTGGTAAAACCCCCTCTGCAGCACCACACCTCTACATGTGAAAGTGCACCAACCATCGCTGTGCAGGCACGCTGTGTGCTGAGACTACTCAACATCAAGGCTTTTTGGGTTTGCCACACATTTGTTGGCATAGATGCTCGATACACTTGCAGCAGATGCGCATGCCTGGTACAAGCTGAACAGCNATAAGAGACAGCAGCTGTTGCAGATTCTGCAGATACAGCCTCAGCTGCCATTGAGGCAGATGTGACAGCACTGTCTCCAGCACCTGAGAGTAGAGCTGGTGAATCTGACAAGGCAATCTCACCAGACACTGCAGCAAGTCCCGCACTCGTCAGCATTCCTCCTAGTCCAGAGGTGTCTCCAGCTGAGCAAGCAAGTGGTGCTTCAGCCACTCCTCCAGTTGCGCCTGCAGATGCTGTTGGAGCTCCAGATGCTGCAGCTGTACCACAGGTGGAAAGTCCAGCTCTGGGGTTTGCCAACACAACCTTTACAGTTCCCACAGAGAAATGGCAGCACCAGCAATCAGTGCCTTTGGGCACAACAGCTGCGGAGATAAAACACAGCCTGTGCAGCAACTGGAACATCACCGAAAATGCACTGTCTGTCAAGTATGCTGGGCGCGAAATGCAGGACGCAGAGTCACTCAGCAGCTGTGGCATTCAGGTAGTTCTGCACCCATGGCCAGCAGCTTACCATGCACTGACACTTGAGCAACACATGTTACATGAGTTTGTGCCCACAGGCAGGTGCAGATGTTGAGATTGAGTTGGTGATTCGCTATCAGCTGTTGGCCACAAAGCGCAAGGTGGAGCCTGCCAAGGTTGCAGTTATGCCAGAGGTATTGCCCTCATCATGCCATGCCTGAAGCAAACAGGCATTAGNCGTGTTGCCATTGCAAGGAGATACTAGTGTGCCACCAGTGCTTGGCATCACACCTTGTCGCAAGTCAGGTCTGCTGAGCATTGGCATGGGGCTCTACTGTAAAGACAGCTATGATGTACCCCTCAAGGTGTAACAGCATGTTCAAATCCTGAGTAAGGCTCAGCTGAGCCCATCTATCAGACTCAGTCAACACAACTGCAGCTTGCTGCTGAACAGCTNGTATATCAGCACAGCATCTCCTGGTGCGAGGCGTTGCCTGTCCTTGCCGTCGAAGGAGCACCACATCTCTGAGCGGCTGTCAGCGGGAACCTTCACCCGAATCTGGATGGACTCGGGTAGCACCAGGGGGCGTGAGGACAAGGAATGGGGGTTGATGGGCGTAAANTGCACACCAGCACCATCAATCATCAGGCTCTGAGCACACAGGATACAGACCCAAAAGCAGCAGGGTTGCCTCAGCTGTGCGTAGCAGGACAGGCAAGTCTGGGCTGCAGCGGCCGATGAGTGCAGCTATTGGCAGGAAAGGAGTAAAGCAGCCCAGTGCAGCACAGCAGCAACAGACAGCCCAGCATCTGCAGCAGGGAAACCAGGTGTCCAGAGATAGCGACCTGCAGTGGAGGTCAGAGCAGCCTATTACAGTCTGCCCATCAACTCAGAGAGACTGTGAGTCCAAAGGCATGACAGCAGGACCACCTGGCACCGAGACAGGTAAGCAAGCTGACAAGTCCCTGCTCAGCAAACCCTCCCTCCCATGCAAGCTCTCTCCCAAATGCGTTTTGTGGCCAATCATGTCCATGAATCCTGTTTGCCTGTCATGCCCTTGTTTGGCCAAGTCAAAGCACATTGTTGCGGAATCTTTGGGAGCTGTGTTCATGACAATTTGGATGGTGGGGCTGGTCAAATATGGATGGACATGCGAAATGACAGTCAGTGCCATGGTGTAGCCCTGCAGCTAATGTTGCTGGGCTACTCAGGTGTCCAAAGT
This sequence comes from Trebouxia gelatinosa, assembly GCA_000818905.1. Classification (NCBI taxonomy): domain Eukaryota; kingdom Viridiplantae; phylum Chlorophyta; class Trebouxiophyceae; order Trebouxiales; family Trebouxiaceae; genus Trebouxia; species Trebouxia gelatinosa. Next base: position 22,619 of record KN805278.1, on the reverse strand, counting down.
CAGCTGGTTGTGAACGCCAGAACAAAGTGGACTGAGCAATCTTCAGTAANCCTTCTCTGCATGCCCCTTTTGCCACAGCCTCCCCCGGTCCCCAAACATGTCACTGAAACTGCTAACCCCGCGTCACAACTGCAAATGTCTAGTTTAGCTAATGGCTCTTGTCAGTGGATGTTTAGCCATGCTAAGCAGCACAGGCACAAATATATTCTGTGCATTTGCACAGAAGCGAGCAGTGCAACGCCATGAGGGGAGCCACACCACTCAGACACACCCCCACAACTGNCAATCACATTCGTCCTGAATTGCCTCTACTGAGTTGCACAATCAACCTGTCCCTCTACAAGGGCAAACAACAATGCAGCAAGGCAGCTTGATCACTTCTTCTAGCTAACGGTCATCCATTCTCCAACCTGACAATTGCTGTAGCTTGTTGTGGTGCATGCCAACAACGATTTTTGCAGCAATGTGGCGTCCAATTGAGCGTTCCAGCAATGTGGCGTTGCAAACTGGGAGTGTACGCGATATATGTACAGCGTTCCTCATCTTCAAAGTATCTTACAGTACGCAGTGTAATTGTGCCCCTTGCTCCTCTGCATGCACAGTAAACAACATTCGCTGTGCATACACACAGTGCTGTGTATCAGTCACTGGCACAGTTATCAAATGCAAGCAAACAGCCACTAGTCACAGACTTTGACATGTAGCAGCCGTTCCAAGCACTGCAACCATATCTTTGAGCAAGGCTTTAGGCTTTGAGCAAACACACTTGCTGTGGCAAGCACAGTTGGCGTTGCAAGCTGGGGTTGACAATGTGTCATACCAGGAGGGGGTGGCTGCCTTGCACCCAGGGCATCTTCAATGGGGACAAGAAGCCTGCACAACCATTCATACTGCTAGCTGCCACAACTGTACTGTACAAAAGGCATTGACCATATCTCAGCTGGTGCCCATTCAACACTGCAGGTCAATTGTGCACGCCTTGCATCACTCTGTAGCAAATGCTGCAGCAACACTGGGCAGTCCACCCCTCACAGACCAACACAGCATGCACAAATCACCTGGCTGATAGCAGGCGCCATGCTGGTGCACTTGATTGTTCTGGCTGGAGCTGTGCCTCAGCGGAGTCACTGCAGAGGGGCCCCAAGCACTGAAGGCAGTGCTGCCAGTGCCTAATGCACTGTCCACATTGACATGCTTTGGAGGCTGTTTCATTGGAGCATTCACAAAAGCATCTGTAGCATGCCCAACAGAGAAAGGGCTTGCATTTGACTGCCAGTAGTTGCTGTATGCTGGCCAAGCACTGTCACTGCCAGCAGTGGTGAAGGCATTGCTGCCAAGAGCATTGCTGCTGCTGTGTGGGTTGCTGCTGGAGTCTGATGTGGGTGTGGCTTGATACAAGGGAGATGTTGCTGTAGCATACCAGCCTGTGTTGCTAGGCTTGGATGCGGGCTCAATGCCACCGGCCAGGTTGTAGGAAAAGAGGCTGTTGGTGTCAAGAACACACTGAGGGGAAATGAAGCTGTTGCTGGGGTCAGCATAGGGCACCCCAACAACAGGGGATTTGAAATTGTAGGCTGAGTCAAACCCAGCTGTAACACTGNCGAAAGGTGAATGAGGCCAGGTGGGTCTTCACCAGAGCAAACACGAATTACGTCATCGTGGTTTNGAGCCTGCCAAAACAGCTAGGGTTTTGCCATCTGGACTGAACCCCATCCTGCTGATTGGGCCCTGGTCCAGTTTAGAGCGGTGAACCACAGTCAACCCCGTCGCTCCGGAGCCAACTAGCCGAAGGACGCCTGTCTCTGAACCCAGAGCTATCAGTGCTGAGTACTGGGAAGTGGCAAGGCACCTGCATTGCAGTACCGCCACCTCAGAAGATCGAGATTGCATTAGAGGCATTTCTGCAGTGTTACTTGTTTTCTGCATCCTTATTGTGTACTCACAAAAAGTGTTCAAGGTATCGTGACTATGGTGAACTGTTGTGTCACACATGCGGGCATAGAGATTGTGACTGTGTTGATGAGCTGTTCCTGCACATTGAAATATACGGAAGCACGGTTGCAATCGGCCAATGGACATACAACTGCAAATTATTTACTTGCCTTTCTGCAAAAGAAAGGACGCCATGCTAGCTGGCTCGCGTACAGCCACATGTGCTGAGCAAGCCGCGAGCAATCCACATCTACAACTAACCAATCAAGCCGTCCCAAGTCACTGCTGATCTGACATTGCATATCAGATCAGCTGCAGCTACAACAAGCATGCAAGTGTGCCTCTTCCCTGCTTCAATCAGTATATACATAGTATGCTGAGCATGCCTGAGCTGCATCACAGCCACAAATGCAGGCCAGAGGTTTGCTTACACTTGCGCAGATGAGAATGTCCTGCGGGCGGAGCATCTGTGCGTATTCAGGTTCCACAGGCGCAGGGATCCATCCTCCCCAGCTGTGGCAATGTGGTGGCCATCTGGCAATGCCCCTGATGCATGGACCTTGCCTAAATGGTAGTCACCTGTCATCTTGACCTGCAATGGTGCTTACATTGCTGTGCACATGCTGTTGATACACAAGTGCTCAGAACAACACCCTTGCTTATGCTACAACAGCAGCTACTCAGTGCCTTGGAAATCACACCGAGCTGCCGCGCTCAGCTAGACTTGATCACCAATGCATGCAGCAAGATTGCACAGCATGCTCTAGGAGGAACTGGGTGTATAGCATGGCTTGAAGATTGCAGGGCGAATTCCAAGGCTCACTCACATCGTGAGGCTCTGAGGAGGTGAGCAGAGCCTGAGGAAACTCAATGAGGTGAGTCGTGGCTTCAAAGGAGCCTACAGCCAGGCTGGTATGGTGGGGTCCCCCAAAAGCCATGCTGCAGACCCCCACCACACACAGGTCAACCTCCCTGAGTAGCGCCAGCTGCTGTCCGCTTTTGCTGTGCTCGTACAACCTGTAAAGGGCAGCAAAGTCTCACCTGAAGTAAGACTGCTGTGGGAGTCGGCCCCTGACACCTAGAGTACAGAGCGCAATAGCTTGTGAGTCTGTTGAAAACATCAGCTTCAAACTCAGAAGTGCACATGTGATCGTGTTGCAACTTTATTGGCTCACATCCCCCGGCAGGCTGGCATGTCTTAAAACCCCAAGGCGTGGTTATGAACCCTAAAGAGCGTCAGTGTATGCAGCAGATGCAGGCCTCCCCCATTGGCTTCTGAGAGGAAANCTCTGCTGCCCACTCTGTCTAGGCTGGTACTGTATGTCTAGCATCAGACCCCTGACTTCATCGCCTGGCTTGAGAATAGCACGGCACAGGTGGACTACGAAATCGCCCAAATGGAATTCGGATCCCTAACACACCAGGCGGCTTCTGGTACATGCCACTGTTTGTTCATGCTACAGATGTGTCAGAAGGCTACGGGATGTGTCAGCATTGTAGTAAAAACACAAGCAGTGCCTGCTGACCTCACAGAGCAAAAGGGACCTCTGCTTGTAAAGCCCTAAGCGATTTAGCAAGTTGAGCATGTCTTGGCTTGCTGTGACCAGCTTCCGCTCTTGCCTGCAGGCTAGCACCAGTTTGCAAACTGCATGCTGCAGTTCGCCTCGCTGATACGCAATGACCTGACAACATTATAACCTCAGGATCAGGTGCAAAACTTCAGGCTGGCTTTTGAAGGTAACCAAAGTCAGGTCTTTAGCAGCTGTCACTGCATTCTTGCTGTGAGAGGTCGCCTGCATTCATNCCCAATGTGCTGGTCAAGTCAGCCATTCAGACCCAGATGGCCTCCTAGACACCCTTAGTCGTCACTGTGCTTGCAGAAAGAGCCGTTACTGAAGCACAAGGTATGTCAGAGGCATGCTGCACTTGGGCTGACTCACTGTCTTGATTCTGTTCAACTTGATAAGCATAATATGCTCAAGTGTGCACACTTGCTGACACGAATTCAAACTGTGGTTCCGAAACTTGCTCTGGGTTGGATGCAGATTGCAGTATAGCAATCGATGGTAACCTGCTGCACTAAAGTGTGACTTTAAGGTGTGCAGCAAACCATGTGGCAAAGCACTAGCCTTTCTGTGCTTGGACCAAACAGCCTATATGGCATTGCGAGCCAAGTGCTCCAATGTTTGCTGGCTGTTTATAGGGTGATCATTTGAAGGAGCTCTTGAGGTGGGCTGATATGACCACAGATGGNGATGCAGAAACAGACAGCAACTGCAGACGTCACAGGTGAGTGCGAGATGCAAACAATGAGGTGCTGAACTACCTATGCTGCGCTGTGTTGAGCTCTCTCGAGACAGCTGACTGACGCCTGACTGGCGGCGAGCGCTTTTATGCATGAGGATAACAGACTGGCGTCTGGAGATGGTACGATCCACAGGGCTGCTTGACCGTCTTGGGCTGACCCCATCATCTGCAGGGCACCCTTGTCATCCAATATGTAGCTCGTGCACCCCATCATGCCAGTTAGCAGTATGTACTTGGGCAATACACATGTTTGTGTCAGTGGCTTTTCATTCACTGTACCAAAGTGTTATGGACTAGACTGCTTGGTGTGTCCCATAAGCCACATTTCGGACCTGCACAAAGGTGCACAGAGTGCTGTGGTAGCACAGCACAGCACAGCTCACAAGGTAGATAACTGTTAGCTGCACACATCCCCAAACCACGGTTGCTGTGTGTAGATTAGTGATGCAGTAGATGATGTAAAAGCTGCGCTGTCAAATGCAGCTTGCGTCTCACCTACAGCTCACTGGAGTGTGCAGAGGAACAACAATCATGAGGCCAGCAGCCAGCATAATGCAACATGTTCACGAAGACTGACCAACCTGGCGAGCCNATGTTGTCTCTGAAGCTGGTGTAACTTGCGCTCCATCCCCACCCAAGTACCCTTCAGGGCTTGAAGACTTCTCAAAACCCTTGCCAGGGTCCCCAGACCCTTGCTGCTCAAGCTGCTGTTTCCTGTCTGCCCACTGCCGGCTGTCTTTGTAGTCAGAAAGACCCATTGGGGCGGTGCCAGGAGCCGGCACTTTGTCTTTGGTGCCAAATTCTGCTGGCAATTTGGTTTGGGAGCTAGCGTCTGGGCTGGCAGGACGCTGTGCATTGCCTGAGCGCACAATGTCTTCCCACTTGTCTGTGTAGGACTCCTTCACTAGCTGGTTTTTCATCCAGTGCTGCATCTTGAGTGCAGGGTTGCCTGTAGCAAAGCAGGTTAACTGCACATCCATGCATCAGGTTTGCTAGCTTCTAAGATTGCCAAGAACAGCATGCAGCATGTAGTTCCTGCTGTGACCAAAGCCTCTGTACATAGGATGCAGATTGTACATATGAGCTTGCAGACATGCAATGCTAGTGTCAGCAACATACAGCTGCTTACAGACTCAGCTGAGATCCTTTGAACACCCGGCAGATGCATTCAACCCAAGCTGAGTCTTCTCAACGTACAGTAGATGCTCACAACACATCATCACAATCATTTGCAAGCAATTGACTCAAATGCAGTACCCACCCCACATATGCTTTTTGTGAGATTGCTAGCTGAGCTGCAACATCAGCATGTGCGCACAAAGTGTATCACCTGTGACTTTGCCAACCTCCTTGGCAGGAGATCCAGCCACCATGGTTCTGGGTGGCACATCCTTCAGTACCAGGGAGCCAGCAGCAACCTGGGCGCCTTTGCCTATGGTGATGTTACCCAGAATGGTGGCATTGGCTCCAATCAGCACATTGTCGCTGACTTTTGGGTGCCTATCCCCAATATCCTTGCCCGTGCCTACAGCAACATCACCTGTTGCTCATGTGTGATTTGCTGTGGTTGCGATCACTCATTGATCACCCAGCGTTTTGCAACATACAAATCACTGTTGCTAACAAAATGGTACTTGAGCAATGTCACAACACATACATGTACAATTTTCCTATGCAGGGTTCTTGACATACTGCATGCAAGATCCTGCATGACATTATGCGGTAGCAAGAAATGCAGCAGCAAAGCCAGCATCTGGTTAGGGACAGACATGTATGTACGCCCACCTCCAAGAGTTACATTGTGAAGGATTGAAACATTGTTCCCAACCACAGCGGTCTCTCCAATGACCAGACCGGTACCATGATCCAGCAACACACCCTTGCCTATCCTGGCAGCTGGGTGAATGTCAACTGCCAAGGTCTGTGTGCAGCGGTACTGCAACGCAACAACCACTTGTCAGCATGCAAGGGCACCTTTAAAGCTAACATGCAGCAACAGCATCGCNGCACAGCCAATGTCTGCAATGCAGCTGGGTCACAGGGCTGTGTTTACACATTGACTGGAGTGACTTTGCTCATGATTGCAACAGACCTGGATCAGCCCACCGTTGCTGTAAGGTTGCACAGACCGAACACTGCCTGCTGAGTTTCAAGACCTGGTGCACAGATGAAGGTTTGCAAGTCTCAGGCTTTTTAGGCATAACTAGCAGCGGACTGCAGACAGTACCTGAGTGCCTATGTTTACAAAGCCAAGCACTTGCACTCTTGATNAGGGCAAAACATACCACGCCCTTGTAGCCCTTCCGCTCACTGAGCGTGGTCTTGTTGAAGCCAAAGCCACCTTTCTTCATAGGATTGGTGGTGATTTGGCGCAGAGGGTGTGTGATCTCATCCTTCTTGCGCCTGGGCTGTGGATTCTGCATGCCCAGAATCAAGGCTCAGCACGGGGCAGCAACATGTACATGACCAGAGTAGCATGGCCACAGCAAAAATCCTGTCAATGCAGTCATTGCTTTTACCCGGTGTGATCAACTTAGTAACTTCTTGTTATTGGCGTGATTGAGAAACATTGGATTGGTTGATTGCCTGATTGACTCGCAACAAATTGTGCTGCCAACAACACTGTTTACTGCTGATGGTGTGTTCTGTGCTTGTGGGTGTGCTTCTGTGATCAGCATACCGCCTCGTATANACTTGCAGAATGTCTCTCCTCTTCTCACCCTGTGACTATCAAGGCACATTAGCGCAAGCAGGGTCAGCATCAACAAGCTCTGGCATTTGCCGAAGCTTGACAGCCGGGAAGAGATCCAGTGAAAGTCAAAAACAAAAACAGGTTTGTTCTAGCAAATTGAAACACAGATTGTCTTGAGGGGCCTTTAGGACATCCTAGGACCTTGCATGTAGCCACCCGACTGCTGTAGGTGCACATTACAAATGCAATCATGATCTGAAATTAGACCAGCATGGCTCACGAAGCTTTTGGCGTGCTGCAAGCAGCAATTTGGTACTGCAGAGTGCAGACATGCAGCCTTGGATTGTGTCACGCATGTAGACAGGGCAGCACAGAATGACATGCATAAGTATGAGACACAANCTGGACGCTGTTCTGCAACAGCAAACTTGTGTATGCTGCAAACCTGGGCTCACAGTCTTGCTTGACTGTTATGCACTCTGTTGGAGCCCGGGGCATACATGATGACGCGCGTGCCATTGTGCGAGAGCTGGCTAGTCTGTTCACAGCACAGGTTCATTGGCATATAATCCCATCAGCGGCTGACTAGCTTGCTCCCTTGCAGGAAGAGCTTCTGAAGCAGCAGACGCAGACGAGGTAGTTGCACAGCAAACGAATGACAAAGCAGCAGAAGCGATTCGGTGGACAGCAACTGAGGGGAGGTGCGTGAGAAGCTGATTAGGCACCTCCTGCCATGAGATGTGTTGAAGGGTGTCTGGAGAGGCTTGTCCTGGGGTGCGTCNTGAATTGTGCAGCAGTGCTGCTTGGTGGTGGCCTGAGCTGGAGCTGCCAGACATGCTTTGGGCGAAGAGCAATCTTAGACTGCCCACCCTGTCACAGCAATGCATCGAGTTGCATGGCTGCCTGATGCAGCACAGCTGCTGTTCCTGTTGCACAGTTTCTGTGGCTGAAATGTGTCTGATGTTGTGTCTGCAGGTGTTCTACATTGAGACCATCAGCAACCCATTGCTGGAGATCCCTGACATACCAGCAGTGGCTGCCTTCTGTCGAGATCATGGCATCACATCTGTCATCGACAACACATTTGCAAGCCCAATTGTCTTCAGGTTGGCTCGCAGCTTTGCCGAATTGAGCTTGCGCATGACTTCAACCCGAGCTCACATGCCGCCTCCACGCCCAATTNTGACATACAAATTTGGTGTAGCAAAAGCATGGGTTGTTGACCAGCGTAGCAGTGAGTGCATGCTGATTTGAGATCCAGTCACTGACTCAACAAGCAAACAAACAACATGCCTACATTGTGAAACAGCTGCATAGTTACCACCTGACAAGCTATGTTTGCTGTGCCTGACTCAGACACAGTAAAGGTATAATCTTTCAGAAGACGTGGATTTGGAAGCTGTTTGAGTTACATGTGGCCGTGTGTCTTACCTCTGACAGGATGGCTTGGGCTTGGCGAAGACAGTTGCAACAAGTCTTCAAGCCAATGAATGTAGTTTGCACGATTGGCCAGCGGCGGCACAAGCTGACCATCTGGTATGTCCCATGTGATGTTGAAGTCATGGTGTAGTAGTGCCTTACTCAAGCACTTGCAGGCCTGGGCATTTCGAAAGTCGATGCTTGCTTTGCCATCTCTGTGACTTTTTATGTACTGCTGCAGCTCAGGAAAGGACTGAGCAAGCTGTGCAAAGTCTGGGGTTTGGTCAGCGTATCTGTTGCGGGGATGGATAGTTGGGACAGCTCTGCTACTCAGGGAGGCAGGCGGGGGACCCTGCTGAGTGACATGGGCCTGAGTAGCATGCGATGCTGTGTTTTGGCTGCCGCCTGACTGTTTGGCCTTTTTCTGGTGAGGGCCAGAAAATGGTCTCTCTGATTGCCGCTTTCTGTCTGGACTTGCAGGCGCTGGTTGCCCATCCTGTCACTGTCATTCATGCTGTGAGAGCGTTGGCCGGGATGAACACTAGCGTTGGTATACGTAAACAGGATGTTTACCTGTTTGCATGGCATGCAAGAGGGTCCAATGCCATCATGCTGAGCTCCACTATTGGCTTGATTTGCAACAGCAGAGCTGTCAGCCACCCCGGCTGCTGGCTCCAAGTCTCGCAAGGCAGCCTCTGTCACCTGGTATGCCTCTACAAGCTCTTGGTAGATCTGCACGGCTTTGTGGCGTCAGGAGCCATGGCTGGCTAGAAACCTTGTTGTACATAGCCGATACCTCCTCTGTTTCAGCAAGCACCGATGCAGATTGCCGCAGCTCACGTAGTTCTTCANAGTTGCAACAACAAATCAAACACTGACCCTGGCTGTTCACCGACCAAGTCAGAAACTAATCACAGCAGCACAATATCGTGCCCTCAACAAAACTCACACCTGTGCTGGATGTATAGTTTGTGATACTAAGTATTCTACTGTGTGGTGACTCATAATCTTCCCAGCTGTTGCAATGCATGTCAACCCAGAAGGCATGGTTGCAAAGTCCATGGCAGGCAATGTAGGATAGGAACTACTCAATACACTTGGCCTACGCAGTTCAAAACATTTGCATAACAAGGTAGCGAAACCAGAATAGGTCAAGGTGCTGACATGACGGGCAATCACTGAGTCAGACCAATCTTAACATACAGGTCAGTTACATGCACTTGCAGCATACACACCACAAGTGCATGACCTTGCATCGCACACTGATCAGTGCTAAAACAAAAGATGCTGATGCTATAGCTGGCAGCGCCTTGCGACAAAGTCTTGCCATCTTGAGCTCAAGTCAAAGGCGTGTTCTGACATTCGACCGAGGCCTGACCAACTGGTTTTCCTTCAGCTTGATAGCATCCTCCAGCTGTTGGCAAGCATCCTGGCGACAGTGTACATGCTGCAGGCAACATGTGTAGCCNCTCTCCCTCACAATTGCACACTACACTCGCCCTTCTCTCAACTTCTTCCTCAATCTTTGTTTTTGCGCCTTTGTCAGCTGTGACGTGTCACCTGCTCCATCTACAGCTTCATCTGCCGAAGTCTGTGCAGCTTTTGCAGCAACACCTGCACCAGGCTGCGGCCTTGCAGCAGCAGCAGGGGCTGCCATAGCTGTAGGTGCAGGCCTCGATTGAGGTGCTGGGATGTGGTAGCCATTTGCAGAGGTTGGCCGAGGTTGTGATACTGGTGCAGACTGAGGCCCTTGCGGGGTTGTACGAGGACCCGGTGATGCAGGCACATANGACGGCGCATGAGGGCCAACTCTGTTGCAGCTGCCTCCTTGGCAGACGTAGCAGCCTTCTCAGCAGCAGCCGCTTGCTGCAAGGCTGCCTCTAGCTGTTTTTGTATCGCCTGCACTTTGCTTGGGCTTGCATGCGGGGACTTTGGCACGTTCTCTTCCTGCCTACCAGCACTGCCTGGTGTGCCATTGGTCTCGCTGTCTGCAGTGGCCACCTCCTCTAGAACTCCTGTAACATCAGCAGCACACGACTTGTACACAAGGTTTGATCTCACAGCATCACGCCTTACTGTTGTAGAACACTCATTTCACTGCACATTCTTGTGCAAACACATTCATAGGTCAAAACCTGATAACAGCTTTGTAGCTGCATACAGAAGACTGCGCGACTTTGCAGTATTTTGAGCACATCACGCCAGCAGCAAATGTGCCGGGCCTGGCGAGACGCAGTAGTTGTAGCTTCACTCTTGATTGCAGCGTGACAGGTGATGAATCNGTGAGCATAGCAACAGCACACAGCAGAGCAAGACACAAAACAACAGAACGTTTTGTGCGCAGGAGGAGATGCGTTCTTGTGTGACGATGTAATGAGAGCAGGCTATGGGTTGTCACCACCCTTCACAAATCCAGATTACAGCTTCTCTCACTATGATGCCAGCAGACACCTGCCCAGGTTACGCTAGNTACAGCTTGTACAACTGGGAGGCAAGCAGTGACCTGTCTACACTCAGCAACAGCATATGACATGCTACAGCAGGGCAGCAGAGTATATGCACAAGATTCAAACTCTTGATGTGCTGTAGAAGAGACAATCTTGAGTAGATGTTTCATGGCAGCGGGCTATGGGTGTCTAGGGCATGCTAGCAACCGCACAAGCAATTTACAGCATAATTGTACAGCAGGACAGCGTGTTTTGTGAGCAGAAGGAGTTGCGTTTCCGAGTGATCACAACATGAGAGCAGGCTCCTGATTTCCACCACGCCTCATCAGTCCAGGTCATAGCTTCTCTCATTGAGATGCCAGCAGACAGCTGCTTAGGTGAGCATAGCAACAGCACACAGCAGAACACCCTTGTTCAGGCAAGCTTTTTGCCCACTTTTTGTCTGCTGTTGCAGTATGGTTCCTGGGCTTTTATAGGACATGATGCTGACAGCACACACATATCTGGAATTCTTGCCCATGCCAGAATGTGCTACTGCCTCTTGTGCCTTCTCCACAAGTTTGCTGAGGATGCATTAGGCCATAGTCATATTTCCATTCTAGCTCTATGAACATCTCCAACAAGCATTGAGAAAGTGTGCATGCAGCTTTGCATGCTGTTGCAGTGACTACAGTGGCAATGATGACTGATGTGCAAGAACACACAGGCTGACAGGCTGAGACCAGGTGATCACCTTCAGGGCATCCATGCGCCGGGCCTTGTCATCGTCCTTGGCTTTGTGGGCATCCCTTGCAAGCCTCTCATGCGTTTTGCTGACAGCCCTGTTGCGGGCTAGGCGAGACTCCCTGCTGTAGTTGCTGCGCTCCTGCAGCGTGCCTCGGAACAGCTTGATCATCCTGGATCTCTCGCTTGCCAGATCCGCCTTCTTTCNGACATCGTCACAAACCTTGCATTGACTGCAACGGCGGAAAGCTTATTGCAGGCATTATGACCCTGGCCATTGCTGTAGCTCTGCCACCAGATGGCACCTTGATAGCAATGGAGAATGATGCAGAGATGGCTACATTTGGTGAGTCAGCTGAGATAATGCAGCTGTAGCAACTTGTTTTTCTCAGCAGACGTTANGAATGTCGTGAATGTCACAGGTCATGCGCATGAACTGCCTTCAAATCCCATCAGGAGCCTCAAGATTTTCTGCAGAACAACTCACCACACAGTACGCAGCTTGCCATCTGATGCTTTACAGAGTCTGTGACAGCACCCGTAGGCCAGTCAGTTTCACACCCTCAGCATGCCGTCTGGGAGACATGCGAGGCAGCTAAACGCAGCGTGGCTATGTCTGCTACATTGCCTAAGGCAGCGCAGCGTCTGCAAGCTACACATGTTGTGCGTATAATTGACTGTTCGAACTGACCGCTGCTCCATTCTTAATGGACCATTGACTGCTGCATTGACTGCTGCCAAGCAAAAGTCAGTCAATTGCATGTACGCTGCGAATGTTCACAACGTACCGCATCATTGTCACAANTGTCGTCAATAGCATACCAGGCAGGACTGTATCGCACCAGCTTCAGGCTGAACACCTTTACATAGCCGCTCTGCATCTGCCTGGCACGCTTGATAAAGGTATGGATCTATTCTGTAATCCCAGGACCCCTACACAGCAGTTACTCAATGTTGCAGTAGTACGCATGTTGTGCACACAGACCCCATAAGCACCTGGTCGTAGAAAGCTGTCCAACTCTACATTTTGGACTTGCATAGCAGTATGCAGGGTGCCACATGCACAGGATGGCAGCATACCAGCTCCTGCTTGATCAGGACTTGAGCCTTGCACTCTGCAGTAAGGTCCTCTCTGTGAGTCCTGCATCACGGACAATCTAGAAAGTTTGGGCCTGCTGACCCCAACAATGCTTCTGCATTGAGCAGGAAGGGATGTGGCTCAACAATACCTGAGCCACACTTGTTGATAGCACGCTTGTGAGCATGTACTAACATGTGAACCAGACGTTTACCAAGCTCAGAGAAGCATGAATTTGTGCCCGGTGAAGAAGGTGTCTCAGTGGGAGCATGCAGTGCAGGTCCCTTATGGTCAACTTGCAGTGAGGACTGGACACACTTTCCTCAATGTCAAGATTGGGTTCAGAAGGCCTGTAGGCAGCACGTGTGCAAGCAAGAATTACCCTAGGCAGGAGGCCACAGCTGGATCTGTGGTATCCTCAAGACCAGTACAGAAGGTGGCTGCATCACTTTGGCAAGCCAGAGCTGCAGTCATACCCATAAATGACTTTAGCAGGGTGAACAGACTTGACTACAGGTGCAGTGCATGGCAATGGTCTTGATCTGTGTCAATTAGCAAATCATGCTGACTAGGGCTACCTAAAGGGATGTCCTTGTTGATGTTTGTGCCTACATCGGCCTGGAATGCTGCAAGCTCTTTCTTGGAATCCCGGTTGACCTTTGTGCCTGCATGAGGTATGCACTGTGCTCTTGCTTGTTTTGCATGCTGACATGATACCACTCATGCTTTACACACACACACCCTGCACGTTTCCTGCCACTTCTGCATCAATTTGTGTTTGCAAGCAGTCTGCTAAGCGCCTGCGACCAGCTTTGATTGACTGGCAGAAAGTAGTAACGTCTCCACCACATTCTCCTATGTAGCACAGCGTCATTGGTGTTTAAAGACAGGGTGACTCGTCTGCCTGGACAGTCTTACCTAATGTTGATATATCACCATCTCCGTTCGGCAAAGTGGCTGTTGGAGACTGCGGTACGATGGTGGATTGAACTTCAATCGGGGGTTGACGTTGCTCTTGCGCTGCCTCAGCTTGTAGAAGTTGGTTCTCGAACGCAGCATCCAGCTGTGCGTGCACATAACGACCGCAACACAACGTGATGAAGAAGAGGACAAAGCATGGACAGACAGAGGGGCGATGAGATCTCATGTGCAGTATGCTACAACGCTACAGCTATAGGTACACGGAAGATCTGCTGCGCGCCCTGCGTGCAAAACTTACGGGTGTGAACGCGACCTCCCTGCACATGCACTGCAGGGGTTGAACACGGAAGTTTGCTCTCGACGTGAAGCGTACAGCGTTCACCAGGGCGTTCACAAGCACACGCGCAGTTGCACAGCGATCAGGGTTTCTGCAATTGCCTTCTGTCCGAAGGTACGAAAGCTGGAAGTGTTCCGCCCTGAAGCTGTCAGCCATACCTGAGCTACAGCACATAGCACTGCCTGTCCGCGTGGACGCTGTCGTGTGTTGAGTACACTGTACGTGACAACTGCACGTTGTTTCGTGCAGCTTTGCCTCACCACTGAATAAAGCAAGTCTGTACAGCTCGAGAGCACTTTTAAATGTGCATGCTGACAAAGGGCGAGGAGCATTCAAATCGTGCAAACTGTTGAGCTACAAACACTGGCTAGACTGTCCGGAACTAGCGTGGTTGAGCAGCTGACATGGTCAACAAGTGGAAGCGTATGGTGCAAGCAGTGGCCCTGCTACACTTCAGGGACGGGGGATTGCTGTTGGTTTATAGCCAGGGTTGACAAAATGTTGGAAGACGGCACGAGCGTGTGCGGGCATCACACAAGAGCTCCAGACAATGACACTGATTACATCTGGTGTCAGGGGCTCATGATAAGTCTAAAGGTCTGTCAAGGCATGCTTGCTGCTGCTGCTTTTGTGAGACTTTTGTGTATACAGCAAGCAAGACACAGGTATCAAACTGTTACGTGCAAGGGCACGTTGACCATCTACGGAGTAGCTACTCATTGTCATCACTGCTGTTGTTGTTGTTGCAAGCACTGCTGGTTTTGCTGTTTCTCTACAGAATGATCCTTCTTGAGGACCTGCTAATAGGCTTGTCCTTGCTGTCGGCCTGTAAACAGTCTTTAAGCAGTTGCCAAATCAGTTTCCTGCGTTGCTGAAAGGCCTTCCTTGTGTTCTGTATCTGTTTGACCACCTGAATGAGTCCTGTCAATAGAGTCTGCATGCTTGTGCTTCTTGCCTCCTGTGCATAACAGTGACACCTGTAGCATGCAACCTTTGGTCACATGCAATGAAGATGTCTGCGTGAGTACTGCTACGGCCGGCTAGTGCTGAGGCAACAAGCATACTTGAGCAGACTACCTACCACAAATGTCCAGCTCATGGTTGACCTTCTTCCTGATCTTCTCCCGCAGTCTACTGTCAGGAATGGGCTCCTGGTTACCCTCCTCCTCCTCCATCCTTGATGCCTGCGTCTGATAAATTCATCTACTCAACAAAGCACACACTGTATATGAACTTTGCTTGTGTACAGTCACCACCCGTCGTTTGTTTGCAAACCAGAGCCAATGATGCATGGAGCCACATTAGGCTTGACCAAGGGTTATGTTTTGGTATGCTAACGAATTGTTGACTTTTGGGCTCCTGGGTGGGTCAACTAGGGAGGTGACTATCTTTCCTTGCCAATGCGTCTGTAGCACTCGCCCTGTCAGCCCACACTCCCAAAGTGCAGCGTAGTCTCCACAATGTGAGTACATGTCGGTCCAAAACCAGGATAGGACATGCCTAGTAGGTACCTTGCAATGGCTGGCGCGCCTGTAACTTATTTCATATTGTTAAGGATTATGCTTCCTTGGCTGCACTGGAGTTGTGCAAAAACAATTGCAGCTATGGTTGCAGAACCTGTTGAGAAATCTTGTACCTCTTGAAGTTGCTTGTGCTGAATACAGAAGATGTTAAATTCTTGTCGCGAACTTTGGGTTGAGATGAGCATCCTGTTTGCCTTGCAGACTCGCAAGCCCCTCGCCCTTTGTCTGTCTTTGTGTGCTGTGAATGGCCTGTGTTGCCTTTGACTTCGTTGGATTGAACTGAGCAAAAAGTGATTCAGGCTGTCGCTAATAGCATATGGTATTAGCATCATCGTCAAAGCGAGCACAACGGTGTGCGGATATCATGGTCAAGCTGCACCCTGATTAGCAAGGGTCTCCAATGCCTGCAGCAACGTCAACTCATCAGAGCAGTGGAGCTTATCCCCAACAGCTGCTTTCACTCCGCCACTATAATTGACATTCTAGCTCAACAGGTCATAAGGAAGGCATGACTCAGCAGTGGACAGGCAGGGCAGGTTTCTCTCCAGGCATGTTAAACAGAGGGCGCAGTGACTTCAAACACAGCAAGCCAACTACAAACAAACGCTCACCTCTCTGTGTCCAGCTGATCAATGAGGATGTGCAGTAAACTGTCGTCAATTGTTTGAATGCCTTGTGCTAAACGCGTGCCAAGTGTTGCAGGGTTCTTACAGCTAGCCAGCCATGAATTGGCCACTTTGGACAGTATATATGGTCTTGCACACACAACGATGTGTTTCCGTGTTCCAAGCCTTTAGAGGCATTTAGGCATCAGGCTGGACAAGCCTTTAGAGGCATTTAGGCATCAGGCTGGATGACGAGCTCACCAACTTGCAGCTTGAAGCTGCAACAGCAACAGAAAAAGGCTATGGATACAGACTTTACAAGCCTAAAAGCAAAGGCTACAAGCTCTTTTGCCGGGGGACCAATTTGAAAAACTACTATGAGAACAACATGTGCAGGGGAGAAAGTAAAGTTACAGCAGCAGTCAAAGTTGCATGAATGTAGAGACATTGCGTATGCTACTGCAGATCTAGATGGATGAGACAAAGATGCTACCTAGACTTTTGTCTAAGCTGCAAGGTGTCAGGCTGTGAAACGGCAGACCCAGGTTCAAGTCTCAGTGGTAATAAGGTGATTTTCCGGCTTCTGGGTGGGTAAGTCGGGGAGATATCACATCAGGTACATGTCAGTAGGGGCGTAAAGTACTGGCCGTGTGCTTGATTGACAATGAGCTTTTGTCCTACCCCTCCAGCAAACATCCTACCTTCTGGGATTCTCCCAAGATAGGGGAGAATAAAGATGACAAGAAAGATGTAGATATGTTGCATGGTATAGGCCAAAAAGAAAAGGATGATCACAGGTGAGAGAGGTGTGACGTAAGTGATGCGTCGTGTCGTCCGTGAGTAGAATATATGCTGCAAATCCCTATTTCTCGTACAGTGTTCACGCTGTACGCCCCATGTGTCCCATGTGAGCCAATGACAGAATCCAGATCTTCGTAGTTTGAATGCCACGCCTGCCTACAACCAGCGGACTGAGGCCGTATGCATGCGCATGCAATGTACCGCCAACATGGGCCTCGCTTCTCTTGACTTGACCCTGACGGTTGGGTGAAGCACTAGTATCGATGCGTCAGAAAATCAAAAGCCAAACCAGTGCTTGCAGCTCTGCCGGTGAATCACACAGTTCGAGGCTCGACTGTTACGTTGTCTGATATTGAGCTGCGGTTGTCAGCAACATGAGAAGATTTCTGCCGTATTGTTTTCTAGTGACGTGTTGCACACAACCGAGCTTCGGTTTTGCCGACACTGTAAGTGCTATCACTACGGACACCTGTTGCTCCAAGATACGTGTCGTGACACGTTCCAATGCATGTTGCCACCGAATTGCACAGCTGTCAAGGTCATCATATAGCAGCGTGACTCTGACTTGCTGCAGCGTTACCGCGTGCACATTTCAGATGCCAAGTTGCTGAGGTCCCCGTTACGTCCTGATAATTTCCGGTGCCGTTGTAGGCAGAGGCCGTGCAGCAGACTTTGTCAGCATACGTTCAAAACCACACAGAGCTACATACCATGTCTAACGTTCGCTTGAGGCAAATGCTACAATGGTCACAACTGTTCAACACCACAAGCTCAAGCCTTCAACCAGGCCTCATTGAGTGGTATCGGCGACATGACGATCAGATATTTACTCAGCCTTTTGCTCACATAAAAGAAACTGGTGATGCAAAGATCTGGGGCACGCAAGATGCTGAATGGCGTCATGTGCATGACCAGCAGGCACAGGAGTTGAGGCAATTTGAGGCAAGGCTTAACCCTGGTCTGGTACATATGTCCTTGACACCTGTCTTTGCAAAAGGCTTGCACATGCATGCAGGAGCTGGACCTGGTTCTGTATGGTGACAGCATCTTTGAGAGTATCTTGGGCACCACAGTGGGTCACAAGATTGCTCGTGCAAGGGGCATTCCCAAGGTCTGGTCACGTTACCATGGGATGAGTCACCGGAAGATAGTGTCAATTGCAGGTATGATCTGCATGCCTAACACAGTCATGCCAAGCTTCATGCACTGTACAGGACATATACATGTGCCCAATGTCAAGTACAGGTGATGCTGGTGACTACCATTGCTCATTGTTGGTGTACATGTTGTCAGATCCTGATGAATGTAATGTGATTGTATGCTCATAGCTGCTCATAACTCTATGCATGTTGCAGTGCATGCTGCGTTGAGCTTGCACCACGTCAAAGTCATGCAAACTCTGTAGAGAATTATGTGCTATTTCAGCAGCAGAGAAAGGCCCTACCCCACAGCACAATCTGAGCAAGCCCCCATTGTCCTTGTGTAGTACAGTATTGGTATGCTATTCATATACATGCAGGCGACACCACTGTGGACTTGACTTATCGTCTTCTGAACGGAGCAATGCCAATAAATTTGAAAGTCAAAAGGGTTGTGGTCCAAATAGGAGCAAACAATATTATGAAGCGGTGGCAGCAGGTCAGTTGCATTGCATGCCTGTGAGCTTTGCACTACATCTATAGCAATACCAAAGACAACATAAGCAGGTCAGCAGGATTTTGGAGAGTGACTTTTCCATTGCACTTGAAGGCAGCAGGAGGCTGCAAATCAGCTTGCACTTGCACGGCATGCATCTTGGTGATGTCAAGCAACATAAGCACATATCCTGCAAAGGCAAGCTTGGCAGCATTCAAGTCCAACAGCGGTCCTTGTGGTACACATGCAGACATGTGTGCTGCAGACTATCTACAATTTGGACACCTCATGTTTGTGGCGTCTTGGTGCTCTCGGCTGGGCAAAGTTTTGAAAGCACATGTATGGTACAATCAATTCCTTGTGACTCATATCACATCCCTGCAGACGTGGAAGTGGGTTTTTGAATCATGTGCTGATTTTCAGCAGCTGTGCTGCTTGTCCAGATACCAGAAGATTACATGCAGCAAACTGCAGCAATAGCAGAGAGCATCATTATGGTGTGTGAGCTAATCTTGGCGGCCTGGCCAAATACTGACCTGTTACTCACTGCAATTCTAGTGGGAGGCATCAGGGGTAACATGCAAACCAACCAATACCGTGATTGGTCACTGCCCAATAGGTTAGTTGATGTTGCTGGTCCGCCAAGCAGCAACTACAAAGATCCTTTCACTGTGTTTGAAGCTGTCTCTGCTTGAATGTATGCCTCACTTACTTTGCATGCTCCCAAACTGCACTGTGTGTCAATATTTGTTACACTTGGGGAACGTTGGGTTGTTTGCTGTGCTTGTAATCTATTTTGACCACAAGTCTGCGGCATCCTCATTTACTGTTCAAAATTGGACTGCTGTAATGTGTATTCAAGGGCCGTCGCTGCCATTCTTGAAGTGGCGTTGTCCACTGCAAGATTCTGTGCAAGCCTGAGGTAATTGAGCTGTACTCAGACCAACCCCCCAGACTTTGCAAGTGATGTCAGGGTCTTGTCTGTGCAGCATTGTTGTGGCATAGCCTGACAAACATGGAGCAACATGTTGACACTGTATTTGCCAAATCAAGTGCTGTATTTGTGACATCTGTTCAGCAAGCTGCTGTGTTGCTGCAGATACTCACAGTCAGCTGGCACCATCAATGACCACCTGCGAAAGTGGGTTGACAAACGTACAGATGGGCGTGCTGCTTACCTTGATTGCAGTCACCTCTACATCATTGAGAAGGATCCGGTGATGCTCTTTGCTGGCATGAAAGCATCACAACGCTCGTCATGCCTACAGCTCTCAGCACCAAAACAGCACTGCAAACTCACCTTTGCTGCCCCCCCCCCCTCCGCCCCCCCCCTCCCCCCTCTTCCCGTTTCCTTTGCCTGTCCCTGCACCTCCTCTTTCCCCCTGACTTGCTTATGACTTGGGCACACCACACAACTGTAATAAGATGTTGTCCCCTCTACTTTCACACTTCATGTCTGGCAGCGGCTTTTAATCTGCATAATGCTTACTGCCTTTTGTCTGTTGAGTGAACATGCTTAGGCAGTTGCACATGAGCGACACCCATCAGTGCTGTTGATGCCAGACCATAGCTGCATCTGACATGAGTGCCACATAGAGAGTGCATGCTGGTCTGACTTCAACGCTCAATCTATTCAACAAGATGCAAGTGCAGGCATGCGCTGCAATAGAGACGCTTGGTTTTGTCTGATTTGCAGGTCACTGGAGGGCGCGTCATTGATGCTGATCTCATGCCTGATACATTGCATCCTAACCGTTTTGGTTTCAAAATGCTGCTAGAACAATGCCTGGAGCCTGCTTTGTACCAAGGCAGAAAGGGACAAGTGTCAGTACAGGAACATGTGGGGTTGGAAATGCAAGCCAAACATCCTCGAGGACATTCTCTGTCTGGGCCGCCTGTGACACCCTCCTCGTGATGCAATTCATGTACTGTGAGTTGGCCACAATTTTGTGAGTGAGATGTCCATCAGTTTCGCACACAAGCAACTTGAGCACAACAGCTGTGCCTGTCTGTACTAGCTGCTCCCTTGCTTTGCGCTTATCTGCGGTTGTCCCAGAAGCTCTTGCTTATGAAAACAAAGCATTTGCAATCTCTCCCCCGTGTCAGTGGGTATGGACAGCATCTGTTTCTTAAGCAAGGTTTCAGGTTCTCTAGAAGCAGATCTTTTTCCAGTACCTGGTTGGGGCAATCTGTAGCTCTGTTGCCATACCCATTGCACCAGCATTGCAGTGCGTTGGTGGTTCTTGGGGTTGTCAGAGGCAGAATCGGGGGTCTGTGAGAGCGTCTTGAGTCCTCCTGCATTATGCTGTCTGTCACATGCATGTCACCTTCTCGGTTGAACTTATTGTTTTCACAACAATGCTCAGCTTGTCCATTGACCTCATCATGCCCTGACTTGGGTCCAGTCTATGGTTTGTAGCACGCTAGTCATGAAAGGTGTCCGCTCAGTGATGCAGCATGAAGTGGGTGCAACAGGTATTGCGCTTGTTGACAAGGCTTGCTAACACACGTTGCTCTATACACACCAAGCAAAGTTGTTCTCTGGATCAGACTGAGGGCATTTGCGAACTAGGCATGCATTGTTACAGTGTGGACATGCCACACACCCTGCTGACATTTTGAGGTGCATGGTGGGGTCCCCCTCAGCTTCTCTTGTGAGGCTCAGACACAACCAAACAGCAAGCTTGCCCAGACGGCAAAGCAGTAAGACCGTTGACCATCAAGGCAAGCTGCAGGGCTGCTGTCATGGCCAGGTTGACATCTTAGCGTGAGAATGATCATTGGAGAATCTGTACAGCATGTTCAAGTGACCTCACAACAACCCAATTCAGCTCGATCGTCATAGTATGCTACCTTCATCTGTTATCGCATTGATTACACACACAAATATGCCTTTCTAACAATCTGGGCTCCGAGTCCTGCTGAACCTGAAAACATGTCAGCTCTTTTGAAGCTATGAATGTAAGCATTTGAGTATTGTTCAAACATCTGCAAACATGCATGGCCTGCATGTGGGGTCATGTTGACAGAATGAAGGTCGGGTAAAGATGATGATATGACTACGCATGCTATGTATGCAGAGCAAATTACAGCGTGGAACTGAGTCTATCTTTATGCTGGAGAAAACTTGTATTGCGTGTGTGCATGCAGTTTCCTGTGAGCCTGCTGTGACAGACGAGACAGCTTCGTGCACAGTGCCCCACATGCATAGCTCTGGGACTAGGTTTAGTCACTGGCGCAGTCTGCAAGGAGTAGACCCTGGATGGAAGCCAATGCAGAAGAAGAGTACTGACATCATGCTTCAGGTCGGTCTTGTCACCCTGCAGTTGAGTCTTGTGAATGCCCACGCAGCCTGCTTTGTCAGTGAAAAAGTGAAGAGTCCTGAGCATTGCAGCAGCTTTAGTCTGCAGATGCCGTCCCCTAATGCTGCAATGGCATTTGCACCATTCGCAGCTGTTACGCATCACTTGCCCGTTCCACAATGCTACACCATAGTGCGTAGCTGCTAGTGACAGTCAATGCTCTGTTCAAAGGCTCCGTAAGTTGTGCGGTTGTCAAAGCTGTAGCACCTGCACTAGCAGACCAGATGTTGGTGTGCAGACACTATTCACAATGCAACTTGACTGTTTTTGCATGCTGCAAGTTTTATACTCCAGCCTTTACCTGCGCAACTGTGCTAATCAAGTACGAGTAGCATGAGTATGGTGACATGCGCATGACCTTTACTTTGTGAGACCTGCTGTACCCTAATCTCACTGCTAGGCCCTGATCTTGCAGTGATGGCAGCGAAGCCTACAAGCATGTACATGTCTTTGTTGTGTGCAAGGACACCAAGACACAATGTCTCAAGGATTCAATGTCACAAGCACACAATGTCACAAGGACACAATGTCATGAAAACACAATGTCAACAGGACAACATGTCATGAGGACGTCATGAGGACATCATGTCACGAGGGCACAATGTCACTGGGACACAACAGCACAAGGGCACGAAGTCATGCATGTGAACACAGGCTGCTTAGCTATGGGAAGAAGTCATTGATGAACTTGTGATGGCTGATGTGTTATTCAAAGAAAGCCAACCAGCCAAATCCCTGATAGTGTCATTAGCCTGGGAGGCAGATAGCCCTTGCCTTCCAGAACAATGATATGATCAAGGATACAGCCGATTGGCAATCTTGAACAACAAGCCAGCC